>JAOWBN010184676.1:0-28728 GCA_028565015.1 Pinguicula moranensis
AGAGGTGTTATTAATTGCACGATGTTGAACTGTTGTCGTGCCATCTTGAAGGTGTTACCAACTATACGGTGTTAAACTGCTGCCATGCTTTCTCAAAGGTATTCTTGGGTTCGAGTTCTAGAAGTGTTATTGATCACATAGTGTTGTATTACTGATGTGGGATCATGGGGTGGAGTTGTTGTACTCGTCCAACGTTTGACTGCTACTGATCGGAGCTGGCATCTTCCATCGTGAGAGGGTATCTATTACTTAACCAAGATGAAGATGGAGGTACAAACAAGATGAAGACTTATGCCTGAGCAAGAGAAGAAAACAAGATTGAAATCTATGCCTAAGTTGGCGAAGTCTTGGAGAAGAGTGTTTAGTATTGAGCTGGGAGCGCCAATGCGATTAGGAGATGAGAGTGAGACTCTGTCTAAGGGGGAGTCAAGAGTATTCACGATAATGATTATTAGCCGTGTGTTAGCGATAGTGGTGATTAGCCCTGTGTCGGCGAGAAAGAACCCTGTGTCGGTGAGGAAGAGCCGTGTATCGGCGAGGAAGAGCTGAGTGTCGGCGTGGAAGAGCTGAGTGTCGGTGTGGAAGAGCCGAGTGTCTGCAAGGAAGAGTCGTGTGTCTGCAAGGAAGAGTCGTGTGCCTGCAAGGAAGAGTCGTGTGTCGGCAAGGAAGAGTCGTGTGTCGGCGAGGAAGAGTCGTGTGTTAGCAAGGAAGAGTTGTTTGTCGGCGAGGATTAGCCATACGTTGGCGAGAGAGTGGAAAGAGGAACTGATAGGCCAGATCTGGAGGAGATGTTGGTGGCCCATATCTGTGGATACTGAGACCAGATCAAAAGGATACTGGACAGGCCAAGTTCAGAGTGGATGAAGGAAAGATGATCCACCGTTGACTGCTGGGAGGCTATCGAATGCTGAACTGTGTGTCAATATGAGCTTAGTGAAGCCCATCTTGAAGGAGAGTGTTGGTATTTGAGTTATTTCGCAGTTATCTGATAGGGTTGTTTGTTTATCTGATAGAGTTAGGGTTTATTCAAGTTCTATTGGATTTATAATTATAGATTCAGTTAGGATTTAATTTGTAGTACTATATATACCCCAAGAGGTTTTTCTTAATAGAGTACGGGTTTTATTATTATTTTCTACAATATGGCAATGAACTCGGAGAAGTACCTTAGCGAGGGGTGTCAAAGTTACTAATGCAACTACAAGATTAAAAAAAAGGTTCACGCTTGTTGGTACAACTGATGAATGGCATGGAAAGCATTCAATTCTTGTTGTCATAAAGTAAGCACGACTTGCCTCGTTCCATCGAAAGTAGCAACTTTCAATTGGATATCATTACAAAAATGAATTTCCACTATGGACCATTTGCAAAAGAAAAAACAGGGTTGGTGTAGGTTCGAATTCAGTATGTAAATTGGGTCGGGTAGAAGATGAAATCGAATATCCTCTATTTGCAACTTGCCTGTGTTATTAATTCTTCACACATTCTACGACAGAGCGGGTTGAAGATGTAGAATTACTGTTCGAGAGGTAGAAAGATAGGGGTATGGGGGATTAGACGGGGTATACTTAGTAGATATCGGGGTAGCGTGTACTTAGTTACCTATATACCTATATACTTATACTTACGTACTTATTTACATGCTTATCGGCATATTAATCCAACTCATGAAATTTATATTAATTCATCTCCTTGTTTATGCAGGTGGGCGGTTACCAATCTCACCCTCCTCAGACCCTGCCTAAAGGCGAGATATACTGGGTATGTTTGGTTTGGTTTGGTTTATTATCAAGCACATGGATATGATTCAAATTAACAAGATGACAATATGAAAATGGTTGTGGGGAATCGCCACTTAGACATTATGGCTTACATCGAATGTCGCGATCTTCTCCGGTGAACCAACAATTTTTTTATGAAGAAACTAAAAAAGTAGCAGTAAAGACTTGTCTACTACCTCACACAAACAACTAATTTTGTTTGCGGTATCCCGAAAAGGCTCAGGAAACTACTTGTTTGTCTGAATTAATAAGTTTTGAGGATGGATGTTGGTTTCTCCGATGATCGACGATTGTTGTTTGGTCACCACGGGGAAATTTAGTAGTTTTGTTAGAAGTAACCACCCCCCCACCCCCCATCCACCTATCTTGTAGAGCTTCGCTCTACCAAGGCATCAAATTTAAGACATCTCGGTTATAAATGCCATCATTTGAACTATCAAGGTTCAATGGAAATTAAATTTAAGTTGGCTCTGGTTTACAAATTTATTACACGTGGAGGTGGATGAATAAGGAAAGTGACTTAAAAAGGACATGTTTATCTTGAATTTGACTAAGATGTGGATGGTTGGAAGTTAATACCATGGAGGTTGCAAAGGAAGAGAAAGAAAGAAATCTGAGAAAGTCATCTGGTATTTCTCGAAGGAATCAATCTCTATTAGTTTTACATAATCAAAGTGCGGATAAGAGTGGGGGGAAAAGATAATAAAGATAACATAAAGTACAAGTATTTTTGTGCAAAGTTTGTTTCTTTAGAAGATGTCGCCATTTGCTCTTGCTTTGGTGGTCCTTGTAGGCCAATACCCTCACAAACTGAATGTGGATTGAAGCACAAATGAAGTTTGGAGCGAAAGTACTCAGATAACTCACGAGACAAGCTCTTCATGAAGAGATCAACAACCTAAACATGTGAGGGTACAAGTTGTGTGTTGAAAGTACCTACCGAAAGCTACTCAAAAAGAAATTTATAATCAAAATCTACATGCTTGGTACACTTGTGCGAGGTCAGATTCGTGCCCAAAAAAATGTTCTTATTATCACAGAAAAGCACTGGAAGGTAAGTGGAAGGAACATGAAAATCCTGAAGCAAATAGTAAGCCAGAGAACCTCAATAACAGTAGAAGCAAGAGTAATCGAGCAATGATAGGTTTCTTCTTGGCGCTCCACGAGACAAGATTACCACCAAGATAGATGGAAAAATCGAAAGCAGAACAACGAGCATCAGAGCAACCGACCCAGTCAGCATCAGAGCAACCAACCAAGTCAGCATCAGAGTAATTAATAGCAATACTAAGTTCAGAAGAGGCAAGAATGCGAAGACCATTGAGATGGATCCGCTTAACAACATAAAGATGGAGATCAATAGGAGCATTCATATACTGACTAACAAAATTGAAAACGTAAGATAGATCTAGATAAGTGATGGTGAAATATTGAAGAGCAACAGTGGGTCGGTCTTAGGTGGTACAATGGGTAGAGGCCTCAAGTGTTACAATGAGTGGGGCCTAAGGGGGCAATAGTGATTGGGGCCTCAACAGGCGCAAAACAAAAGGAACACGAGAGTGGAGAAAACCCAAAATAGTGAGATGAATGAGATGTATCAGGAGGCTCAAGAAAGGTGGACACATCAAGAGTAGAGAGGGGGACTAGCAATGACATATTAAAAGGAAAACATGGCTCATCAAAGCAAGCATGACGAGAAATGTATAAATAAGAAGAAGTGAAATCAAGACAACAAGCAATTATGAGAGGGGCTATAACCAAGAAAATACATGGAACACTATGAGGAGAAAATTCGTTAGAAGCATAATCACGTAAATAGGGAAATACACGACAATAAAAAGGATGAAAATGATCATAAGAAAGAGGAGAACTATCAAGAATCTGAACTAGATAAACACTTACGAGAAGAGGTGACGACAACTGGTTGGCGATGTAGGCCGCCTTACTGAAAGCATCAACCTAGTAAGAGAGGGTAGCATGAAAAGATAAGTGAGTCCCATTTTAGTAAGATGGTAGTGCTTGCGTTCATCGTGTCCATTCTGAGAAGGGACCTGGGAAAAGAGAGCTGATGATGAATGTCATGAGAGCGGGGATGAACTTGAAGCAATGGTTGGTAAATTCAACACCACCATCACTCAGAAACTTCTAAAGAGTAGTGAAAAATTTGCTTCTGGACAAAGGCATCATGGAAGTCAGACTTATGCTTAAGGAGGTAAATCCAAGTGATGCATGAATAATAATCAACAAACATAGCACAATAACGATAGCCATGGGATGATAAAAGAGGGGAATGACCCCAAAGATCACAATGAACTAAAGCAAAAGGCTGAGAAGATGTTCATTTGCCAAAAAAGATAAGTGATGACTCTTATTTGACTAGATACACACCGATATGGAGATAGGAAAGGGAGGAAAGGATAGCACGACTTTGGAAACGTAAGAATAACAAAATAGATGAGGAAACGTGACCCGGACAAGAATGCCACAAATCAAATGAATTTTCATGCTAACAAGCAGAATGGAGCATAGAGACAAAAGCAGGAATGCTATGTCCCAGTATATATGGTCCTCCATCATGTTGGCTTATGGCCACCACCTATCCTGCGTTAACTCTTAATGATAAAACCCATACTGGGAAATTAGTCCCAAATAACAAATTTTGAGGCTGAATGGGTAGCCCAAATTCATTCTAAATTGATGTGACCGCCTAGAGGCAAAGGAAGCCTAATTGGATAGTTGGCCCCAAATGGAAAATCAACCCCAACCCAAATTGCGGATTGGACCCAAATGACCAAGTTCCCCCATGTTGTGAATTGGCCTCAATCGGCGAATTTCTTCCGAATTGAAAACCCAAGAATGCGGTGGAGGAGAAATCAACAACATTGTCCTAAGGAGTCAATGGCTGAGCACCGACTGTGACAAAAGAGAAGGTGAGAGATGAATAACTACTCGTACAGGCAATTGTGAAGTGCCCATGTTGCCCACATACCAGCATGGAGTGTCCATTGCGAATGGAGCTGGAAGAGTCATCATTGATAATTTTTTTAGCTTTGTGCTAATAATGGATTAGAGCAAAATGGCTCTATTAAATTCCAGTGCTTCTATTTAGTAAACTTACTTGAACTCAATACATCAAATGATGCAATGCATATTTGGTCGCAACGAAAATGGCCTCTTTGTATAATTACAAGGGTAAGGTCGTGTACATCTGACCCTCACATACCTCAACTTAGTTGGTAATATAATGAGTACGTTATGGATTGTGGACCTGACAGCATGGCTATCTTCTTCAATTTTATTCACGGTCGTGCCCCTACGCAGAGAAGTCGCCGCCATGAGGGTAGGGTTTTAAACCAAAAAAGGATAATATGGCTGAGGAACCGACAATTGAGCAAATGGTGGTGCATAGACAATTGGAGGATCAACTGTGGTGCAGGAAAAAGTGAAGCAGGGTCAAAATAGAGGCTTGATGGGGAAGCAACAACAACCGAAAGGCAATAGGAGGAGGTTAAGTTGACAGCAACGCTGTGGATATAGAACAAGAAAGTTCTTGACACTGGCAACAAGATATCTTAGCGTTGGATCTGTAGAATTGAGCCATTGAGGTAGCCAAATAGATCATGGTATGTGAGGAGAGTGACAGCTTAGTTTTTCCAATAGTTATAATTGGAAGAGGAAAGCTTAACAATAACAAGATGTGTAAACTCGATGAGGGAGAGCGAAAGGGAAGAAGTAGAAGGTGCAGATGCGTCTAGAGGGATTATGAAGTAACTGAGGAAATGAAAACCGCTAAAAAGAAGCCTCGAATTTAGCAGTGAGGCTTTAGATGTACTTTGATACCATGAGTACGTTGTATAATCTTGAGTTGAGTGAAGGTTAGAAGTTAATACCATGAAGGTTAAGGAGAGACGTACGTATATCTGAAAAATTCTTCTTATATTGCTTGAATGAATCGAGATGGGAAAGAGATGATAAAATTAACATGAAGAACAAGAATCAAGCCAAAAGGTTTGTACACCACCATCTTTCGACTTGCTCTTCTTATTTTATACTTCCCTTTCTCTTTCATGCTGGTAGATTCGCTATCTATGATTTTCTAGTCAGAGCGTCCAGAAAAAGGAGGACAGGTCTCAATAACCACCCCCTTTAACCAATGTTAAAATCTAACCCTTTCAAATTTTTAAGCACCTTTGTTTTTAACGAATAATTTTTTTCTAAAGTCGAGTAAGGACAAGAAATGGCAGTTGGCCAATGTGTCTGCCTCTGTGTCCTGTTCTCCATTATTCAACTAGAAATGTTTGGTATCTGTATCCAAATGAATGTTGCCAAATAACAGCTCCCAGTTTTTATCGCATGTAGGCAAAGATTCGGATGCAGACAACTTCATAAACAAGAAGATGGCAATACTATTGAAAGTTGAAAGGGATTATTTCAAATGCGAAGCAAAATATAAATGATAACCAGGATTTCGAATTACAATAATCTCTTAAAGACGCTTGTCTTGATCAAACTCTGTTAGAAGCAGGCTTCCAGGAGGCAACAGCAGCAGAGAGCAGCCAAACTGTAAAACAAAACACGTTATAAAATTCCTTACTTTTAGTTGGATTTCTCGAAATCCATCAAATTTGATACGCCAAACTGTAACATGGATAACAATAAGGCAATGATTTTAAGAACCCAAATAAATCCGATGACTATTTACTGAAGAAGAGTGGTCAAAATCAATTGAATACTGAAAACCAGCAAGAATACCATAGAAGAAACATTTGCTATGCGATTTTAGGGCAAGTCTATGTCTGGGGATTGAAATTGGGATAGGTTTTCGGTCAATCTTCTGAACCCTTGAAAAGGACTACTCGATAATCCAAATAAACATGAAAAAGCGCAACCACCCACGGACGAGGAAAAAGTAACTAACAGATCCGTTGGTAAACGTGTTGACTAAAATTGTATGAAACAATCCACAAAAATAAGATCAAAAAATCCTCAGATCTGAATCCAATCGGTATCGGGGTACTATAATCAGATCAAATCACTAATATCCGAAGCGAACTAACCATCCTTCCATAAGACCGGTGCGGCCGGATTGCTGCTGCTGAGGCGGTGGCTGTTGCCCGTACTGTGGTGCATACTGAGGCGGATACCCCTGCTGTGGGTATCCCGGCTGCGGGTAACCTTGCTGCGGGTAACCCGGAGGCGGATACGCGTCCTTCGGATAACCCTCCGGCGGATAACCTGTGAAATCCAATCGGTAAACAAATGCATCAATCCAACTCGAAATTCTAAAATCAATTCATCGGTGCTAAAATAAATTCGTAAGGAATCAAAACTAAAACCGTAACGTTTAATTCCAACTTGCCTTGAGGAGGAGGTACGCCGACAGGGGGCTGCTGATTCTGGTTGTAATAACTCATGGCTGACGAGATCTTTCGCCCTTACTTTTTCGTCGTGGGGCGGGGTTTCTTGTATATGATAGAAAAGAAAGAGAAGTTGAAACTGACTTCCTGAGAATCAATAGGGATCTTTACCTAATCTAATCTCTCTCTCTCTCTCTCTCTACTCGTGCTTTTACACGAAGACTGTGAGGGTGGTGAGCCGACTGTCGGCCACGGCGGAAATTTATAATGGTTTGGTTCTTCAGAGAAAGCGCGTCAGTGATTATGTTGCGTATAGAAAGCGCGTCAGTGTTTATGTTGCGTGTAGAAAGCGCGTGTTCGATTTCGTTCTAGTTAAGGAAGTAAAATTTAAATGTTTTTATTTTCGGTATTACTAATCGGTCATTTTAAAAATAAATTACGTTCAAAATAGAGATAGGAATGTGGACTTGCCTAAAATGATTCGCTCAACCCAACATTGTTTTTGGCAATATCAGGTAGAATGGATGATCCGACCAGGCCACTATTTGATGTAAAAATTATAATTGGTTTATAAGCACATTTTTTTAAAAAATAACTCCTCATTTTTTGAAAAAAAATTCTTATTCTTATAAGATAATTATAAGTATAATAAGCCTGCACAAAACACTCTTAAGCCACATCACCAACAACAACATAGACACAATCCAAAAACGTACTAGATCTGTCCGACACTATTGATAAACAGTTTGCGCCAAGCCACAAGATAATGGATCGGATCAATCCATCACAACAATGAATCGGATCTGTTTGATTACCTGTAGTCTAAAACTCGTTGGAGTTTTTCAACCTACATGGACCAACAAACAATTTTTTAAGTTCTTCACCTTTTTCCCCTCATGATATGTATATATATTTATTGGAAAAAAGTTTGCGTTCAGTGACTCATCTCACTTTTCACACATTTTTTTTGTGTGTGTGAGTGTGTGAGTATGTGTGTGTTCGAAGAGCCAAGGGTCTCCACGGAAACAGTCTCTTGATCTCCTTATAGAGGTCAGTGTATGACTGAGTACATCTCACCCTCCCCAGACCCTGCCGAAAGGCGGAATATACTGGGTATGTTTGGTTTGGTTTGGCACCGATCGCGTGACCATGCAACAAAATCATATCATATCATTTTCCAGAATATTTATTTTATCAAGTACAATTAAAATTGCAATTTGTCTTTGAAAAACTTTGTTTTCGAACAGAAACTGTAAATCATACAGAGAGTCAGAGACCAAACCAAACGTGTTTCTTTTGCTTCCTTTACCAGACAGACTTCGTTTAGTACTCGTCTCCCATCACATGCACGAATAATTAATTGCCCGACAACAAAAACTCCGCCATCGGATCTCATGGTTACATTACATGTGTATAAAATACCATGGAACCCTATTGCATCGCCCCCATGTGTGTGACACACCCTTCTGGATTTTTCGCCTTCCCCAATTTTCCTCTTTTCTCTATTATTGTTTTTAACAATCTTTATTTTTCTTTTAAACTTTTTATTGGTTTCGAGCTCGGCCTTGTTTGGAGGAGAGGAGTCTGCATCGGTTTCGATTTCTGTACAGCTATTTCAGGTAAAATCTAAACTCCGTCTTCGATCTATCTCTGTCTCTGATCTGATCTCTTTGCGCGACTGTTAGTTGTGAAGTTGGTGGGTGGGCTGAGTTGATAATTGATTTCTGGATTAAACCAGATGCCGATTTGATCGAGGAAAAATTGAATTTTCGGTGGAGATCCAGTGGCAAAACGAGAAATTACGAGTAGATCTGTGGAAATTTCTCATGAATCTTGAGCTTTTTCCAACCTCTGACCTGAAATTTGCAAAAGTGGTTCCTAAATACTTCGATTCCACTTCCACCAGTTTGATCTGTTTTGGGAAGAATGCGTCAAGGAAATCCTAACCTACTCCTTACAGATTCATCCCACTTTTGACCGGATCGATCTTGTTAAAGGAATTGAAAAGTAAAACGTAGGGCTTACTCTTTGTTCGAGGGATTTCGAAATCAATTTTCTGATGCTGTTTCTCAGATTTGCAAACCTTTCCTTTCCTGACCCAATTATTGATTTTTTTTTATTTCAATTTTCCGCAGGCCTTGTTTATATTTTGAGAAAAAAATGAATAACTACGCGATCCCACAGAACAGTTTGGCTGCCTGTGAAGAGCTGAGGGGCACCGCCGCCGCCTGCAGATCGGTCGAGATGAAGGAGACGGTGGTTTGCCCGAAACCACGGCGGCTCGGCATGATCCACCCCACCCTCAACGACCCTTCGTATTCCAGACCCTTGAGATGGTATGCCAGGTCAGTGCCTTTTTTACCAATCTGTATGTATAGATTATATTCCTCTCTGTTCATGATTTGTTCGTAACTCTAAATTCCTTTCTTCTTGTCCTTAACAGCCATCACCAAGAGATCTTCGATGCCAAAGCAGGAAATGAATTACTGGACATCATCCTAACAAAGGTTTGTCCTTTTTCTTTTTCAACCACACATTCAAGTTTGGCCAACGGTTGAAATTGAAACATATTTGTGGTATCGAATCACTTTTGATAAATCTCGTCATGTTTATGTCTCTCTAGGGTGGTTGCGGCAGCACCGATCAATCCCTTCCACACTTTTCTTCTTCGCCCCCATTTTTTAGCGGTTCCCCGCCGAGCAGAGTATCTAACCCACTAATTCAAGACGCCCGCTTCCGTGACCCTGGTGTCGTCACCCCCATCTCGCCACGGGGGGTGGCTCGTGCCCCGTCCCCGTCCTCCGCCCGGTGTGTTCGTGCCAGTTTTGGTAAGAATCCAACCGTGAGGGTCGAGGGGTTCGACTGCCTCGACCGTGACAGTCGCAAAATCAGCATCCTGGCCCTGGCTTAAAGTTTAGCATTCGCGAACAACAGCAGCAACATTTGTATGGAGATTGAGAATGAGAGTAGATCGTCACTGATCATTTTGTCCTTGTGTGTCCAAAAGTGTAAGTATGAGATCTCTTTAAGTTATTTTGCAAGGGTTGAGAAATCGTTGTAGTGTAGTTTTTGTTAGGTAAGTGAAAGGTCCTGTCCACGGTCCACCCCAGCCCCTCTTTTTGACTTAATGGTGTAAGTAGGGAGAAAGAGAGGAGAGGGGTCGGGGAGGGGCTATTCGGTGATTTGTGGTCTGTTCAGGGGTAGGCTTGGAATTTGTATAAACAAATCTGGAGCTGAGTAATCGGTCTTTTGTAGTCCACTTTAAATTTTACTTGAATACCAACAAAAATTTTCGTAGCAGTGCGGATTTAAAGTAATAATTAACCAATAATAATGTTTTTGTGATTGGTTTAGCCATAAATTGCTTTCTACCATATATTTCTTTTTGATGAATTTAATTTATGACAAGAGTTAAAAAAGTAACTACAGGCTGCAAGTATATTACTAAAGTTAAATTGTTGGAGTGAAAAAAAAACTGAATCCCTTGTTAATTACGAGAAAGCATAAAACCAGGATCTGCTTTTTGTACATCTGATGTCCATGGTCAAGTGGAATTCCTTGTTTTTTAGTGAAAAATATTCCTTGTTTTATAGTGAAAAATATTCTTTGTTTCATTTGCGTACCGCCTACAGAAATTATTTTATTAATTTTTAATAACTTTATTCATATAAACTTATCTGGTTTCAATTACTTTCTCTATTCAAGAAACTAGCCCTTTTGTGGGGCAACTACTTAAAAATTATGTGACCCGACCCGACCGGATATTGGACTTGTAAGAGTAAACAACCCAATCCCAGAGGAAATTGACCCAAAATTTACCTTGCAACTGCACGGACGCTTACTTTATTAAAGTGACAAATCTAAAAAAAAGAAGTTTTGTTTTGTGTATGAAAATACATAAAAAAGAAAATTGTCAAGAGAAAATATAAAATCCTTACCAAAAAAAAAGAAGAGAAAATATAAAATAACATAAGAAAAATTTATGGTCGGTACTCTGTAGCCCCGCCCCTGACTGTAACTGGCAGCACATGGTACCGGAACTTTTTGTATGGTATTGTATATTTGTATGTGAATACTTGGAAATCGAAACTTGTGCAATCCCTATCCCCCTCGGCCGAGAGTTCCAATGTCATGCCACCGCTCACTTGCCTCGTCTTCACCGCTATTGCCTATTTAATACTGGAACTCCTCACACAACACCATCTATCAAATTCGACAAAAAATGAAGAGGCGAAGAAGGAAAGACGGTGACTGTGCGGTGCCGCCGGAAGTCGCAGCGGTCGAAGAGATTAAAAGGGCGAAAGGGGTAGCGGAGAAGGGCGAAGATGTATCGGTGGCGGTGGAGTTGGAGGAATTGAAAGAGGAGACGGCGGAGTGTAGATGTCTGTGGAGTTTGGTCGGTGAGGAACTGTGGTGGGCCATGAGCTGGTGCCCTATCTGGGAGATGGAGGATGAAGTGGAATCTTTAGATGAGGTTTTCTGGGATTTGGATATTTGGGGATTCAAAGACCGTTAGAGATCTGTTTATGTTGTGTCCCGTTTTTAAAATGAATTCTATGTTCGGATTTTTCCTTCTCCTTCTTTGGTTTGATTCTCCAATCAACAGTATTGTAATTCCAAATGAAATTGATACAGAACACCGCAATGAATCACAAGTCTCGTTGCAGAATGATCAAAGAGAAAAGCAAGGAAACGTCTGTAACAACTCTGATAGTCACGTTCTAGGGAGAGAAGGGGCGCAGGGCTTCACGACAGTAGTGGGGGACAATCAGTAACAATGCCAGAATAACCCAATGAATGTGGAGGAGGTTCCCGACAGAAGAAATGGATGAAAAGTTAGAAAGAAGTGTCCCACGATTAACTTTAGTTCTCAGCAGTTATTAGTTGTGTGTTAGTGATCCTTCATCATGTAGTTACCGTACGTGTAGATGTCAAGAGTCTTATATATAGGTCTTTCAGATTGTGTAATTGATATGAATGAAATAATGAATTATCTTCTTCCTGAATTATCTACTTCCTGAATTATCTACTTTCCTATCTCTTATTCTATGAAATCTTCTTTTTCTCCAAAATTTTTTTGTTTCTTTATTTCTCTATCTTCTCCCTAATTCTTGTAACAGGATTGTTACAATTGGTATCAGAGCGTTACGTTCCCCATCCTCAATCGCGAAAAATTTGCACTATCCAACCATTCTTCCCATCGAATCACCCAAAGAAGATATGGAAGTATTTTATGCTATACCATCCATGGAGATCCCAAATTTTTTTGACGATTATCGCGCTCAAATACGAAAAAATTAGATGATTCGTCAACTGTCAGGTTTTGAGATTCCGACGGAAGACATAGTGACACTATGGACTCCTTATCAGAAACTCGCATACCTTATTTTAGATCACATTGCAGAGCAAACTGTTCCTACACCGGTGACAAGCGTAGATGCATATTTCATTGAAGAGTTGAGTCCAAAGCAGTTTATTTTCAATGAAGATGATTTCCCTGAACTATCGAAGTTGCCGAATGCAGTGCCCGAACAAAAGGAGTTTCTTCTTTTAGAAGATGATTTTCCTGAATTACCAAAGATGGGGCAACCACCAAAATTATACAGTACGGGTTTTATGATGGAAATTTGCAATTCTTTTCCGGAAGAGGAGAAGACATCAAAAGAAGAGTTGTATGTTGTGCCTGAAGAAATTGAAGAAATTCATTGTCATTCCTCAAAGGCTGCCTTTCAAGTTAAAATTGAGAAATATGAAGCGGGTTGGCATATTTTCGATCCCGGAGGTTTCGTAATAGACGAGTTAAAATTGTCCAATCCGATTCTTGTGGGAAAGGATCTAAAAAAGGAAAAGGCAATGTAACAACCCGTATGGATCACCTGTTGAGAGGTTGGCATGTGAAGAAGCTACCTTGAAGCTTGAAGAGCAAGAGGAAGGAGTTGTCTGTTGGTCAATTTCTCATATTAGTTTTACCACTAGGCGTGTTTTAATTATTTAGTCGTGTCAGCAGTTAGTAGTCAAAGTAATGGGCCAACATAGTGGAAGACGTGGCTAAAGTCAGTTATTTTCCTTTTTTAAATATTCCCGTAGAGTCTGTATCTGATATGAATGAAGATGTATCTAAAATCCCTTTCTAGTTTCTCACTTATCTAAAAAGTCATCTGTTATTCTCCCAAATCTCTTCTTCTCCTTCTCTCAATATTTATCTGCAGATCCTTCTACCAAAGTTCTTTACGCTAACGACCAGAAAATCCTTTCGGGTTGTTACAATTGGTAGCAATTGTAACAATCATGTTACAATTGGTAGCAATTGTAACAATCATGTTACAAGAACTGGGGAGAAACAGAGAGATTTTAGGGAAGAAGAAGATCTCAGAGGGAGACTGAAAGGAAGAGAATTTTGGGAAGAAGACAATTTTCATTTCATTCATATCCGGATTGTAGAGATTACAAGTATTTATCCTCTCCGACTCTAATCTGTAATTGATAATGAACCGACCACTAACACACGTTCCGCTCGTGACTCCATTACCACTAAACACGAACTCACATACTACTAACGACTCAATTGACTCAATTAGGATGACCAATAACAACTAACAGGACATTAACTAACATCGCCAACTAACAGGACATTAACTGACATCAGTTCCCTAACTAATTGGACGACGTGCTTCTTCTGGAGGTAAGTCCTAGCCACGTTACTAGCTAGTGGTTGGGCACCTCCTTTTCTCATACTGATGGTCCTTGATCCCTTTTTTTTCCAAATTAGCCTCTCCTAGTTTCATCGGGATTGTTACAATACTCCCTCAATTTTGAAATCCTTGTCCCCAAGGATCATCTATTGATATTGTTGATATATGAACATCAACGTCATCCCGTGTTGCCTGCATAAGGTCTGCAAGGTGAGTACCATGGACATAATGGTCTGCCATAACTTCTATCAAATCTGCTCTCCTCGTTTTCTTTAGGCTAGAAGTCCAACCATACATACATGTCAATAACGTGAATGGTGAGTTACCGCCAGGGTCAAATACAAGCAATACCAGTGACGTAAGCATTATATCAATGTGCTTCCAAAGCTTAGGATAGTATTCCAACATCCCAATTCTAATATGTAGAAGAGTTTTGAGTTTGCTGTAAAGGGGCTCTACTTGTTCAATTGTGTGGTGCACTTGATCAATTATCTCCATCTTGTATTCTGAATAATCCACCATCATCAATAGCCATGTGGATACCAGTTCTCTCATCAAGTCCCCATCGTAGAAGACTTTCTCAATTCCACTCCTCCTTGCCTTCCAAAGTTGAAGTCCATTGAGCATACCTGTCAAGACTTCCATATATGAATCCAGTCTTAGCATGTGCTTTGAGGATAATATATTAATTGGGATCCTTAAAAGGGCTTTATGAGCATAAGGCCAAGCCACCAAATAAACAAAGATACCCTCATAGTCTTTCATCCTCTTCAAGGAACTAAATAGAGGTTCGAAATTCACATCCAGCTTCTCACTTTTCTCAAACTCAGGAAACCCAAGATTAGCAACTCTTGTGGAAAATGAATAAAAGTAAGACAAAGCTTTAGAATTGCCCTTGCACATGTAGTACTCTACTTCACTGACCAATTGTGCTAAACTTTTTGAATTGGTCTTCTCGGTGGAAGAAATAAGGCTTCTATTTAAATTTTCCCAGCTACTTCCACTTACGATACAATGGGTGACAAATTCCATAAAATCCTTAAATATATATGAAGGAAATCCAACCATAGAAGCACTAACTTGCACGTGTGAAACAATCATCAAGTCTATTTTTTTTTCTGTAGGAATAATCTTCTTCAATCTCCAACTGTTAGTTTCCAGAAAAATAATTCCGATCAGCTGCATCAGTGTTCCTGCTTCTTGGGGTTCAAGTACTTTTGATATGAAGCATGTCATAAAGGCCACTAATAGAGTTAAAGGGTAAGAACTAACAAGATGTTTTATCTCAAAATGAGGATAAACCATATTTTGCATAATTATACTCAATAAGATCCTCGAAAATTGATCATATAGAACCGTGTCCATCTGAAAAAACCAACATGTAGTGTTGACTGCATATAGAAGATAATTTTCAATTGCCAACTCATTCCTATATGTCAGAGCACTATTAACGTTCTTCCAGTTCAGATTAATCTTCAGAACACCAGGAAGAACTAACATAGTGGATTCTTCATCCAGAATTATACTCTCAACAGAGATTATAATACCAACATTCTTCAATTCCAGTGCACAACTCCAAGTAAAACTAAGAAATTTAGTTTCCATCCCATACCAACCCTCATTTGGGCATAAATGCAGAAAATCATGGAGATTACAACTTTCATGTTTCCATATCTGACGATATTACAAACAAGGTGGTCAATTTTTGAATGCACCTTCAATTATGGATTCAGAAATCGATACAGCTTCTCACAATGAATTTGTCTTGAGTTCGATATGCCCAAATACTCTAACCGTGGTTTCACATCCACTGAGGAATGCCTTCACTCTAGATCTGTGCCCCAACTTTCTTATATGGCAAATGATGAGGCTGAAACTAGAACCGAGCAAGAGCTTGTTGGTATAGTAATAGATGAGGAATACATTCCACTATCCAAATCATTGGACTCCTTTCAGGAACCAAAGGAATTTCATCTCGAAGAAGAGTATTTTCCAGAACTATCAAAGGAAAAAGAGCTTCATTTTAATGAAGAAGATTTTCCTGAGCTATAGAGTTTGCCGGAGTTTCTACCATGGGAATATGATGTAAAATCTTCAAACCTCTCTATTCTGCCAAACTCGAAGAAATTCCAAATTTTAGAGAAAGATTTCCCTGAGCTACCCAAGAGAGGGCAAACTGTTTCCAGAAAGAGCCGGAAGAAGCACCGGATAAGGGAGTATAGAGTTGCTGCAAAACTCTTGAAATTAGAGGAATATGAAGTATCTTCCTATGTATTTGATCCAGGGGGTCAGTGACTTATTTCAAGACAATATCTCTTAAGCTGCCTGTTGAGTGTAAAATACCAAAATTGTGTTCTGTGTTTTTAAGTTTGTTAGTAAAGTTACAATATTATCCATGTTTCTGTCTTAATCATGACTGCTCTTTAGTTAATTGTGTGTTTTGTTGCAATTAAGTGCTTTTTTGAAGTATATTAAATGAACAATCTGCAGCCGTTGGATTCTAGTTGATCAAACGGCCTTAGTGATGAAGTGTTATTCAACTAGGGTATATTGAGACTGTTGATCTTCATAATTCAAAGGCTGGGATTGAGTGAGTCAGAGTATATAAATGTTTCAGCTTCGGTGACTGTGCAGATCGATCGATTATTCTGAAAATGGTTTCTCTTTCCTTGAAAACTTCCTTCGAATTCTCGAGACCTAGCTTACAGTTTCGTCGGCAAACTTCTTGCTTCCCGACGAGATTTAGCCAGAAAACTTGATTTCTGTTCGGTTAGTTTTGATTCTCTCAGGAATATCTTCATATTGATACATGGTTGAAGCTGCCCAGTTGAGTTCGCAGAGAACGTCCAGAGAAGTTGAGATCTGTGTCGTGTTAATACTAGCTGCTTCAATTTCCTTTTGGTGAGAGTATCTTCTATATCTTAATTCTTTGATTATGTGTAGCAATTGCATGTTTTGTTGAGAATTAGGGTTTGTAGCAAGAATCTTTGTAACTGTTTTGAAATCTATAAAAGCTACGAGAGCATCCGATTCCAGAGCTCAACGTGGATTAGCCGGATCTAAGGAAACGGTGAACCACGGGCCTTAAAATTGCGCGTTTTCTTTACTGTTTTTAATTACCAAACGTTTACTAATCAATATTGTGAGAATCCTTCAAGATTATCGACCAAATAATTACAACACTGCCAATATGTGGAAAGTGGATCGTGCACAAGGATGCAAAGTGGCAGGAACAAGGTGGTATTGCAGAAGCTTGTGAAGTATGAAGAGAGTTGGTTCTTCCATTAATTTTCGAACACAGATCCTTGGGGACAAAGACCTAAAAAAGGGGAAGGCAATGTAACAACTCTAATAGCCACGATCTAGGGAGAGAAGGGGCGCAGGGCTTCACGACAGAAGTGGGGACAATCAGTTACAATGCCAGAATAACCCAATGAATGTGGAGGAGGTTCTCGACAGAAGAAATGGAAGAAAAGTTAGAAAGAAGTGTCCCACGATTACCTTTAGTTCTCAGCAGTTATTAGGTGTGTATTAGTAATCCTTGATCATGTTAAGTAGTTACAGTACGTGTAGATGTCAAGAGTCTTATATATATGTCTTTTAGATTGTGTAATTGATACGAATGAAATGATGAATTGTTTTCTTCTTGAATTATCTTCTTCCCTGTCTCTCATTCTTATCTTTTTCTTTTCCAAAATCTCTCTATTTCTTTATTTTTCTCTGTCTTCTCCCTAATTCTTGTAACAGGATTGTTACATCGCCGCTCGCCACGCCCACTTTTTTCACTTTAAAACAAATTTGATTTAACACCCGGGATGCGAAACTGGAAGTTGGGCAAAACTCCTTGCAGTTTCTCATCAAGGGACAAGGAGTCTCTGGTTTGGAGGATATGAGAAATGAGGATCATCATCCTTGTACTTAGAAACTTTATGCTCCAACTTCTTTATATCTCTGTAGCCAAAGGTCGCTCTCTTAAGGTGTCAGCTTTCTTTTCTGACCATTCAAAGTGATTCAGAACTGCACTTTCATCTACCTGCAAGGTGAGCCAATTGACAAACATAACATCTTCAATATTCTGGTAAACTGCATTGACTTCTTTTGTCAGGAAGTTCACAAACTATCTGTGTCTCAATATCGGTTTTTATGTGCTCAGAGCTGAAAGAAAAATAGAAACATTTGACTGATAAATTGGAGCAGTAGCCACAGTGTTTGAGGCTAGTATCCTACTATAAATCCACAACAAAAGATGGTAGTAGACACGATCACTCACAACTAGCAAATGGTAGGACCGATGCTCAATTTCATCAATCATGATACTACGAACATTGCAATATCAGATACCTCTGTGGTGCTTTCCTTGACTCCTTACTCATGAGAGAGTGATAAAATTCAACAACTTGTGTAGAACGCTGCACCTTTCCAGCCGTGCTTCTAGACATTAATTTGGATGGAGGGGTGAAGCAGGAACAGATGGAGCAACAGTTTCAGCATGACTTCATATTTTAGTTGCGTTAACCAGGTGCATGAGGGTCTTGGAGGGAGATTAGGAACTATTAATGCCCTTTTTCTGCAGTTCTTTATCCAGGAATCAGGGCAAATTCTCGACTCTATTCACTAGCTAGCAATTTGGTTAGGACTTATGATTAGTCACTTAGTTCTTTCTGTCCGTTTGCTTAGTGTAAACGGGGTTATGATTACTTACAGATGTATAGTGGGCGGTTAATTAACTTGAACTAATTGGGCGTTTTTTTTATATATATAAAAAAACAAAAAAAAACTTTACCTATATAAAAAATAATAATAATGCCCTTCTCCCAACATCCAAAGAAGTTGTCAATTCAGATGTTTTTTTGGCCATAGGTATAAACATGAGGCATGCTACCTACTTCTAAGGGGTGTTTTGTGCAGCATTCTTATACTTATAATTGGCTTATAAGAATTATTTTTTTTCAAAAAATGAGAAGTTATTTTTTGAAAAAAGATGTTTATAAGCCAATTATAATTTTAAGAAGGCTGCACAAAACAGGGGCTAAGTCATATTTTAAGAAGGCTGCGCAAAATAATGGCCTTGATTTGTTGAATAAGAAAATTGTGGTTTAAAATGTGATTGATAGACAAACTGTGGTATTCAAAGTTGAGGCCAGACTATGACTTCGTACTTCAATCGATATTGTCGGGTTATGTGCATTGCAAGTTATGACATTTATAGGTTATGATGAAATAGATGAATCATGAACCCGGGAAATTTTGGGGCAATTTTAAAGCACACTGCTGCTTATAATGATGAAGTGGCCAAGTTTTTGAAAAATGCTCCTAAAAATGCAAATTGCACTTCTCTTCAAATTCAAAAGGAAATTTTGTTGACCTATGCAAACAAGATTTGAAGATTTATTTGATAAAAAATTGTTGATCACAAATTTTACATTATTGTAGATGAATTTTGAGATGAATCATGAATCTAATAGTGTACAGATGGCTATCACTCTGAGATTTGTTGACGGATTAGGACTATTCAAGAAAGATTATTTGATTTATGTTATGTAGTTGATACCAAATTAGTTACTTTGCATAAGAAGATATGTGGTGTTCTTTCTACACACAATCTTAGTTTGAGTGATATAAGATGGCAGGGGTTTGATAGTGCTAGTAACATGCAGGGAGAGTGGAACGATTTGCAAGCTCTATTTTTAAAAAATTGCCCATGTGCAACGAAACTTCATTGTTTTGCTCATCGCTTGCAGTTGATATTAGTTGTTGCTTTTAAAAGTGTTCTTGTGGTTGGTGATTTCTTCAATCATTTATCTCTTATTATCAACACGGTTACTTATTCAGCCAAACGCTATGATGAATTACAAATTGCTCAAGCTATCCAAATTGAAGATTTAACTTCAGCAGATGAATTAGAAATTGGAAAGGGCAAAAATCAGCTTGAAGCCCTACAACGTCCTTGTGATACAAGATGGAGTTCACATTACAGATCTCTTCATAGTTTACTTCGTTTGTTTGATCCAACTCTTTCACTATTGCATAAAGTGATCAATGATAAGAATGCTAAACATAGACCTACAACTAGTGCACTACATGATGTGATGAGGTCATTTCAGTTTGTGTTTGTCTTGCATTTTATGATTGAGTTGTTGAGGAGGACGGATTATCTTTGCAGAATACTACAAGGCAAGTTTCGTGATATTATAAATGCAATGGATACTATATCAATTACAATGGAAGCCCTTCAAAAGTTTAGAAATAGTGGATGGAATAATTTACTTGAAATGGTGAAAGTATCTTGTATGAAACAAGATATTGATATTTCTGACATAAGTGCTCACTGTCGATCAATACATGTCACGATAGAAAGGATCCTATTACATGAAAGCATCACTATTGGATTGATATATTTAATGAGACAATAGACTGCATTTTGCAAGAGATGAAAGAAGATCGGTTTAATGAACATACATTTGATTTGTTGAAACTCAGTTCAACTTTGAATCCTAGAGATGAGTATAAGTTATTTGATATTGGAGCTATTTGCAAGTTATTTAAAAAGTTTTATCTAGCAGATTTCACAACTTAATAGCAATTTCATCTCAAGTATCAGCTGGAACTTTTTGAAATTGATATCCAATGGAGTAAAGTTTTGCAAAATATTTCAACACTTTCATAATTGTGCAAAGTTTTGTCCGACACGGGGAAGAAAATTAATTACTCCCTTATTGATAGGTTGATTCGTCTTATATTGACTCTTCTAGTTTCTATCGTAATATATGAACGTGCATTTTCTACTATAAATATTGTGAAAATAAGACTACGGAGCAAAATGTAAGATAAGCTCTTATCTAGTTCATTATTAGACAATATTGAAAAGGAAATAGTTCAATCATTGAATGATTCAATTATTGATAAATTTGTAAATATGGGACCACCTATATGCCATTTTAATTGAGATTATCTTATTTTATTTTTTTCTTTATTTGGATGATTGGATTGGATGACAGCTTGTTGAATATTTATTTTTATAGTTTTTTTTATTTTGAATCGACTTTATTTTTCTTTTCTTTGATAAATTACAAGTTGCATTGTAGATTAAGTTAAATTAAATCGAACTGGCGATATCCGATCCAACCTAACCCAATACTTTAGTCTTTAGTGAGAAAAATTTTTTTGTCCCCCCTCGATAAAAATCTTGGCTCCGCCCCTGGCGATCATGTATAATAAGTTAGATTATGGGTTTATTCTAGAAGGTTGGCTCCAGAAATTTCAATTGTGTATTAGTTTTAAATAGGTGTTGAATGTGTTGTAATTATTCTTTTGCAACGGAAGATGTAAACTTAATAAATAATTAAATTTTCAGATGTAAAAAATACACGCCAAAAAAACTATGCCGTAAATGAGGAAACCAACTCCTTTATGTCTACTCGACATGGAAAGGTCTAAGGGTTGTCTGTCAGCAATTGGGTCGTCATGTACCTCTCATACTTAATTTTCTTTTAACAAAAAATATATAAAAAGGAGTATCAGTTTTTTTTTGTAGTTAATTTCATTGAAAAAAAATTGAACTTTTACAAGAAAACAAAAAGAAAGAGTATCCACTCCTTTAGTTGAGTGAATACCTTTCTCGAGATTATCTGGGGCTATACTAACTCACTATCTGGAAGTAACAAACAGAGGAACCTCTTGGAGGTGCTATTGATAAAGCGAATGGTCATGCTCAAAGGATGCTGGACAGCAGATGCGAGGGTGACGTAGCCAATCCTCGATGGTTAAGCCTCTGAAGGGTTCATTGTGAGCTACGAGCCACTGCCACGTGTTTAATTTGACCTATTCATCCGCAGATTGAGTTGTAGTTTCCACATCAAAACGAACGGCATTACGTTCTTGCCAAAGAGTCCAAATAACCCCTTGCCATATGGCTTTCCACATCTCGACACCAAGGCTGGATCTCATCAATCCCATATGGCTTTTGAGTTGTTTTTTTATGTCATTGTGTCCAATATAGTTGAGATCAAACCATGAGTAAATGGCCGCCCACAACTCATAAGCTTTTGGGCAGGCCAATAGCAAGTGGGACGCCGTCTCCTCCGTTAGCCCACAGTGGATACATAGCTGGTTTGCCCTGTCAAAAGTCATCCCGCGTGTTTGAAGGTTATCTATTGTAGGAATGCGTTGCATTAGACATCTCCATGCGAATAGCTGGATTTTTCGTGGTGGAAATTTGCACCAGGCCGCAACCCCGCCTGTTCCTGCAGACAGGGAGCCAGAATGAGCATAGTTGGAGTGAATAATTTTATAGGCGGAAGAGACCTGGAAACTCCCTGAAGGGTGAGCAGACCATCTCCATTGATCTGGTTCATGGCTAAAGAGTAATCCTGTTGGGAGTGATGCACGCAGCTCTTCTAGAAGTAAAGGTTCAGCTCCCCGTAGAGTTCTGCGGAATGTTTCTGTCCATTGTGAAGGCTGGGAGCTAACTGTAATCCTGTCCTTCAGGGTGTTGTATTTTTGGGAGCTGAGTTTGTAGAGTGTCGGAAATCTTGTGGCCAAGCATCCTTCCCCTGTCCAATTCGATTCCCAGAATAGGGATTTGTCCCCTTTTCCAATCTTCAAGGAGATTCTGTTTGTAAGCCATGATTCTTTCGATAATGACCATATGTCGGTCCATATGGGGGACATGTTGGCTGGATTTGTCACCAGAGTCCAGTCTCCTAAATGATCTGAATGATGTAAATATTTGGCTCGAATCACCTTGCACCAGAGGCTATCCGGTTCTGCCCTGATTCGCCACAACCATTTAGCTAATAAGGCTTTATTCATACTCGATATATCCCTAATGCCTAATCCCCCTTCTTCCTTAGATTTGCAGATGTCTTTCCAACTAACCCAATGGATTGGGCGCTCTTGATGATGCTTTGTTTTCCACAAGAAGTTGGTCATCAGTTGGGTAAGAGTTCTTGCAACCTGCTTAGGTACTTTGAACACAGATAAAAAAATATATTGGAATGCTAGATAGGACCGATTTGATTAGTGATTTTACCGGCGAAGGAGAGAAAGTTGTTTTCCCACTTATTGATCCGTTTCTTTACCACCTCAACGACCGGGTCCCATAGGCGGAGTCTCCTCGGATTGCCCCCTACCGGAAGGCCGAGATACATGAAAGGGGGAGTTGAGATTTTGCAATGCAAGAAATTGGCTGCATTAGATATCACAGTGTTCCTCATGTTGAAGCCAAATAATCTGCTCTTGTGATAGTTGATAGATAATCCGGATGTGAGTTCGAAGATACGGAGTACCCCTTTGATTACTGATATGTTGTCCAGGTTCCCTCTAAACATAAGAAGTGTGTCGTCGGCAAACTAAAGATGAGTCAAAGAGGTGTCGCCAACTTTAATTCCCTTCAGTTTCTGTATAGCAGTGGCCTTTTGTAGAATCAGATTGAGCCCCTCGACCACCATTAGAAATAAAAATGGGGATAAAGGATCGCCTTGTCTTAGGCCTCATCGAAGTTTAAATTCTCCTCCACTACTTCCGTTGACTAAGACGGCTGCATGGGGGGTGGTAATGCATTCCCGCATCCAGCTTATCCATTTCCAGCAGAAACCCAATTTATGTAACATAGCAAATAAAAAGTTCCAATCCACTGAATCGAAAGCCTTTGCGAAGTCAAGTTTTAGTAATATAGCTGGTGTCTTGCATTTCTTGATGGAATGTATAACCTCATTGGCAATCAAGATCCCGTCCACAATCTGTCGTTCACGGATGAAAGCAGATTGATTAACTGAAATTATTTTATGGCATACCTGTTTCAGGCGACTGGATAATAGTTTCGAAAGTATTTTATAGCCGGTTCCCACCAAGGATATAGGGCGGTAGTTCTTGAGATCAACTGGATTTAGAAGCTTTGGAATGAGAGAGATGAAGGTAGAGTTGATTCCCTTCTCCAGTCTCCCGTTGTTGTGGAAATCCCTGATAAATGTTATAAAATCCATTTTCAGTACATCCCAATGCTTTTGGATAAAGAAGAATGTGAATCCGTCCGGACCGGGGCTTTTAGTAGCTTCACAGCTCCAGACAGCCGCTTTGATCTCCTGTTCTGAGAAGGCTGCTGTTAGTAATGCATTGTCTTCGGTAGATAGAGTTTTAGTGGCAGGGATATCCAGTGTGGGGCGAGGCCAATCTTCTGAATCATATTGTAGCCGGAAGTGTTCTGTTATTCCTGATTTCACAGCTTGCGGGTCGTCTGTCCAAGAGCCATGTATATGAAGTCCCCTTATGCTGTTTGTCCTTCGGTTCCAATTAACCTTGGCATGAAAGAATTTGGTATTGCAGTCTCCCTCTTTAATCCATTTCGATTTCGCTTTGTGGAACGTTATCGATCCTTCCTGTTTCAGAGAAGTTTGTAATTTTTGCCATAGCTCAAGACGTTCCTGTTTCTCCATCTGAGATGGTTCCCTTGTTTCAGCTATTAGATCCAACTTGTTGATTTGTTCTCTAAGTAGTTTGGTGTTGTTTCCCACTAGTCCAAATACCTCTTTGTTCCATGTATTCAGTTTCTTCCAAAGTTGTTTCAGCTTTTCGTGGAGCACATAAGATGGATAGCCGGCCACTTTTGTAGAATCCCATTCCTTCTTTACTAAATCTTGGAAGACAGGAAATGATTCCCAACAGTTCAGCGTTTTGGTAGCCTTAGGTCCCCAATCCACTTCCTCTTCCTTAAGCATAAGTGGTCTGTGATCCGAGGTTATCCTGTCAAGGCCAATTAAGAGTACAGATGGCCAGTGTTCTAGCCAAGAGGGGGATAAGAGAATTCTTCCGATCTTACTGCAACATTCACCCCCCCTTGAAATGCAGGTGAATCTATACTTGTGTAACTGAAGATCAATCAGACCTGTCTTGTTTATGAAATGATCAAATTCTTGCATATCCGAGCGTGTGTGCTCACGGTTGCTGCGGCGTTCCTCTCTACAACGGATGGCATTGAAATTGCCCGCAATACACCAGTTTGCTTCCGCGTTTGCTGTGATCTTATTAGTGATTGATTCCTACAGTCGCCTTTTGGCTGAAATCCGCCCAGTGGAACAGATATTCATAATTTTAACCTCTGTGGAATTAGCTCCCCAGAGTCCCTCGATACCAATAATGTCTTGTTCTGTCCAGGTGGCTTGCATTTTGAAGACAGATTTTTGCCAAACGTAGAGTAGACCTCCGGCGCTACCCTCTGCTGCTTTAAAGTGCCAATCGAAATCATCGTTTGGCCAAAATTGCCTACAATTCCATCTGTTGATACTTGATAATTTAGATTCCTGAATACATGCTAAATCAATCTGCTCTTTTCTCACCAGTTCCCGGAGTTCACAGCGCTTTCTGGAGTCACCTAAACCGCGGATGTTGTAAGATAGAATGCGCATTTTCAGAGGGAAACTATATTGGACTCGTTCCAGCAATCGTTGTCCAAAGAAACATTGGATCTTTCCCTTTCCTCCAATTGATCTAGGCGTGCTAATATGTCAGATTTTGATGTGTGCGGCTTGATCCCCAGCTCCAATGCTAAATCGTAGATAGCTTCAGAAGGTGTAGGGATAATTCCTCTGTTGCCTGAGTTTTCGCTGATCTCCTGATCTGGGATGTGCGATTCCCTGGTCCTCTCGTGTTGGTCCTGTGAGACTGAGGTTAATTCTAGGTCTCGGGCTGCTATTGTTAGGGTATGGGATGTGCCCTGAATAGGAAATTCTGGAGAGATGGGTATATCTTTATCTGCCAAGAGGGATTCGTTTCTACTGACGTCTGTTTCAAGAGGGGAGGTGGTGAAAGGTTTGAGTCCCACTCGTTCATGCTGTTTCGCTAGTAATGCCGTGAAGCCTCCAAATTTCAGTGGAGAGTATGAATTCATACCTTTGCCCGCATTAAGATTTCGTTTGACTTCCTGAATTGGATTTTGCTTAAATGGGGCGATGTGCTGATTTTGACTGACTATAGAGTTCTCTTCATCCATGTGCAGGGGTAAGGAGGTAATAGTATCCACATCTGAAGAAGTAATATCCGTTAAGACTAAATGAGAGCTGCTGTTTTCGAGAAAGGAGTTCTCCAGATTCCTCCTTATGCATGGGTCCCCTATGGTACCTCCTAGGCCAATAGGTGGTGGGTTTGCCAGACTACAGCCAATCGCTGGCCTCTGTTGGGGACATGTTTCTGCGTGACTTTCCAACGGCTCTTTTCCTTCGTTGGAAGAGTCAACTGTCTGGGTAATCCCGCCTGGTAATGTGGCGTTTGTCGTTGTTGCCGGAATTGGTTCCCTGAGCTGTGTCTCGCCGGGAAAAATACTTCCGCCAGACTTGCCATGGAGGGGCGGTTGAGCCTTCGGGTGGTTTTTTTCGGCCTCAGTCAGTGAAGGCCATTCCTCTTCCTTAGGGAGTGATATTTTGGTGGAGACTGGTCTCCATACCTGATTGACCCATAGCCGTTTTGGGGGTGGGCGGTGTTCCATTTCTTCCAGAACGTGAATGCTGAATTTCTCGGCCTCAGTGTCTATTTCCAGAGTCTTACGTATCGGCTTGTTATCATTCACCAGAACTTGGATGCGACCAAATTACATCTCTTGCTGATTTATCGTCTTATCGTCAATTGTGATTAGTGTCCCCAATTGACCGGCGATTGTCTCGAAGAAGTCTTTATACCAGCAGTGTAAGGGAGTTCCCCGAACTTGCAACCACGCTGGTCTTGCTAGTTTTCCATCAACTACTTTCCACGGTCTGAGTGAATGGAGGTGAATTTTATCAGAGGTCGGTCGATCGTTCATAAGGCGGATCTGGTTTGTTGTGGAGGAAAACTTGATCAGGACTTCTCCCCCCTCCAAACGAGCTGCAGAGGCCCCCGCGTATCCCTGCAAGACAAGGGTGGAGGTTATGTTAGCCAAATCCAAGATAGGTGATGGAAAGCCTACTAAACAATTTAGGAGCCAGGAAGAGGCTGAGGGATCTGGAGAAAATTTGATCGTGATTTTGTCCGGTATATCCGTCTGGTCCTCTGTGAGTGTCTGGGATTTTTGGGAGCTCGTTGTAGCTGATCCGTTCTTGTGAGGCATAGTACGACTCGTCTCTGCAGGTGCTGAGTTCCGCGCTTCGCTCACATTCAGTTGGAAAGAACCCACCCAAATGGAATTTAGCTTTTCCGCAAGTAACGGTCTCACCGAGTGTTTGAAAAATCGGACAAAACCAAATCGTCCGGTGAGAACAGAGTTTTTCCTTGGGAGATGTATATTGCTAACATGCCCGTAAGCTGAGAAAATCTGCCACATCTCCTCCCGTTGCCACGAGGGGGGAAAGTTCGTAAAATGGAACGAGATTGAGCTGTCTCTAAGTTTGCGAATATACAATGGGAGAGCTTTTGCGGCCGTAGCCGTAGCCGTTGGAGCATTTCCGGCATTAGTTGTATTTTTGCGGGTCTTAGAACGACCCGTCACCGGTGACCATTCGTCCGGATCTTCAGATGTGTTTAATAGTCCTTCCGAATGATGTGTCGGAAGGATAGCCGGATTTGGATTTGGATTTGGATTTGGATTTGGAGAGAAATTTCCTAGTGTGAGAATCATCTTCTTCGTAGACGTTCTGAATATTGTTCGTATCATGTATGCAACACAACCTTGCAAAAACTATATTAAAATATTAATAGGGATTGGAAAGAAAAGACGCACACGGCACGGATACAAAATAATCACATGAATGATACAAAAGCACTGTGAATTTACAATTTAGGTTTCAAATTCAATTTGTTTTTCTAATTGAAATTGAACAACCACGGATAAGGTAAAAATTGAACGGTTGATGCTTGAATAAAATTATTGATACCAAAGGCGGATCTAGTAAAAAAAATTGAGGGGGTTAAAAATTTTGTGTTGTATAAAAAAAAATATTTATGGGTAAAAATATTTTTTGGCGGACAATAGTATTTCCTGTAATAGTTTAGAATTACAGGAATTTTTGTCAGCTATACCTGCCAAACATATAAAGGAATCTCCATAAGAAAAAAAGAGCAACATTATCCAGTATATTTTCAACTAAGTTGGGGTATGGAGGTCAGATGTGCGCAGCCTTTCCCTTATAGTTATACAAAGAGGTTGTTTTCGTTTGCGACCCAGGTGGGTATCGATCCCTGGACCTCACATTTGTAAAGTTTAATTGCTCACCACTTGAGCTACCAAGACATGATAATCTCCATACAAAAATAAAAATGATAAAAAAAAATTGTTTGATCATTGAGAAACTCATAAACATAAATTATTTGATTAAATTATTTTGGGTGAGTAATGAAAATAGACGGGAAGGAGAGACTATTAGCTTAGTATACCACTTAATTCATTTAATTTTAATTCATCATAGTATTTTTATTTTTTAATATGTAACACTGCTCAAATTAGAACACTTTGGTATTTTTTATTTCAAAGAACTAAGAAAAATTTGTATATTTTCTTATTTTTTTATTTTTTATTTTTTTTATAAGAAAAAAAATTACATTTTGATGGTGGGGTGGAGTGGAGTGGAGTGGGTATCAGTCAACTCAAATGTACAATAGGCCTAATTTATGGGTGACCAAAACGAACTGAGAACTACTATACCGGAGATTCCTAATGGATATGATGCAAAGAATGGATTTCAAAAATAAATGGAATGAATGGATCTATAGTTGCACTTCATCACTAATGGTCTCAATCCTAGTTAATGGTAGCCCAACAAAGGAGTTCAAACCACAGAAAGGACTTAGACAAGGTGACCCTCTATCACCGTTCATATTCCTTATAGCAGCAGAAGCCTTGAACATGCTACTTAGCCCCTATTTTGCGCAGCCTTCTTAAAATTATAATTGGCTTATAAGCATCTTTTTTCAAAAAATAACTCCTCATTTTTTGAA
>JAOWBN010184677.1:0-16516 GCA_028565015.1 Pinguicula moranensis
TTCTTAATCGCCTTCCTACACCTGTCTTAAGTCATCTTAGTCAATTCGAGAAATTGTTTAAAATAAAACCTGACTATTCAAAATTTCGATCATTTGGGTGTGCGTGTTGTCCTTTGCTTCGTCTCTATAATACTCATAAACTCATGTTTAGAAGTTCTAAGTGCATATTCATTGGATATAGTTCACAGTATTCTGGGTATAAGTGTTATGATCCCACCTCTAAGACCACATATCTCTCTCGACATGTTATATTTGATGAGCCTCAATTGCTCATATTGATCCCATATGAGCTTTAGCTTCCTAAAAAAATCACAAACACTTGAAGTTCCTTGTCTAAGAAAGGCTATACTTCTCTTTAGTTAAAAAAGATGAGGCAGATTAGTAGTTCCAAATCTCCTCTAAAGACTTATCCACAGTTTTCGTGCATCAGTCACAAACACAAATGTTTTCATCAGATCAGGTTGGATGAAATTACGATTCCACGAGCAAACTAAACTATTTGCTCTTTTCCACTTCAAATAGAAATCTGAATCCTCACTGGGTTTCTCCAAAGATCCATCAATTAGTCTGATTTTAAGCTTAACCTCAAGTGTGGACACCACAATACTTTTCAAGATTAAGAAATTTGAATCATCCAGCATTATCGACACAAGTTGCATACCTGGACTATCAGAACCATGTACTTGCAACTGTTCTTCCACTAAATCGTCTAGCCTTTTTTTTCATTTGATCGCCAACAGTTCCAATTCTTTCTCAGTATCTGTAATCGCCATTTTCAAACAAACTCCACAAATCAATCAAACCAAAATAAGCAGCGGTTGTGTTCGCACATTCAATGCGATCCTACCTGCTCTGATACCATCTTGTAAACTAGAATTAAACGAACAAAATCAAGGAAAGTTATCAGAATGCAAAAGAGCACGAGGGGTTTTACCAGGAGAAATTTTCTCCTGGTTTTCTTTTCATTTTCTCAAAGATGCAACTGTACAAATTACAATTGTGAATCTCACCCATTTTTGTTACAATTTAAAAGAAAGGGATTTTGTACTAATGAAAAACACAGAACAACTCTATGCTAACGGGATAAAATTGAACCATCGGATAAGAAATCATCAATCATCCAGGATAAAACACGTGGCCATGTCCTACTAATAAAAGCGTGTCTTCAACAGATAACTCATTTTTCTGTGCAACGTTTCTCGATTCATGGAAGATAGAAGACTTTGCATTCTGCGCAGCAAGAGCTAATTAAGCAGCCAAGTTCACATGCATCATCAGTCAATTTCTCAGTTGGATGACTCGGATTATGATATTTCAACACTCACTACAGTGAGAGGAATCCTACGAAGTCAAAGTGAGAAATGGGAACTCACATATTTCGAAAAAAGTAAGATTAATTCTCCTAGGAAAAATGTTGTTAAGAGGCAAGATGTGGTAGTTAATACGAGAAATGATATAGCGCAGGACAAAAGAGCACAAGAAAAGCGCAAGACAACACAAAATGGACAATTATACCCATTATTAATTTTTGTATCAGTATTTAACACGAGGGTATAATGGTAAAATCACTCTGTCTTGCACTTGTCAACGTTCTTTTGTCTTGCGCTATATCATTTTTCTGTCTTTAGCCATCACCTAAAGATAATGCAGAGTTGACGTTTTCGAAGGCTGTATTAATACATATCCAACAACGAATCTTTGCAGCTTCAAGGGAAATAAATTGTGTGAAGGTTCAAACAGTTAATCATCACAAAGGGAACAATCGCAATAGAGTTCAGAGTATCTCAATCAAACCTTTAGACCCAATTCACAATAGCTTTAACTTTGGCCAAGTTCTTATAGCAAATATGATCCTCAGAATAAATTTTTTTAACTTGATCATTTATTCAATATGCTGAACTCTTAACATGGCCCTTCATCATCTTCATCTTCAGTAATCTTTGAGGTTCTATATTGTAGTACAAATTAAATCAAACTAAATCTAGAATCATAACCATATATAGCTCCACATCTCTTTGTCCCTTCCGCCACCCAATTGATTTGCGTAGAATTATCGGAAATTGGAATCAAGATGCCCCGGCATATGCAAGTGACCCAAGTTGTATGATATTGTGGACCAAGTTCAGTCTTAATTCTGACATCAACGACCAAAATTGCCCTTCCATCCAACTTCGTCACAGGAAATGTTGTCCTCATATCTACTCTTCTCACGTTAAATAAAGTGGTGCTGTTTGGATCCTGGAGATAATATTTTACCATCCCCAATGACATACTGGCAGATGTTCCTACCATGACCGAAACGTCGACTTCTGGGTACGAGATGCAGTCGTTTTTGTTAGGGTTTATCATGGAGATCCCGATGTCCCACGTCCCGCTTATGAGGAGGTCGTCGGAAATATTGTACGACGAAATCGAGAGAGAGTTTGTCTGGAAATCGGTATCCTCTATGGTGTTATATCTGAAATGTAAAATAAGAAACCATAACCATACAATTATGACTGTGAGTATTATACACACGACCAAGCATCTTCGCGCATGTACGGCGAATTGAGTAGCGGAAGCGGGGACGGCAGTGGGAAGGTCTCCCCATTCATGATTATTTCCTCTGGTCATTTTGAGATGTTGAGAAATCATGAGATCTTACTTGATTGTTATTTTATCAGATTTTTAGCACAAAAAGAGGAACTTCCCTCGAGAAGGAGTCAGGTTCATTTAACTCGGTCTGTTAAAAAGTGTTGTTCGTTCCTTACAATGCAATCATACAAATTTATAGGTTAGAGTTAGACTCGGTCTAATTGATCCACATTTTGGGGCTTTCTGTTTGCCAAGTTATAACGATAAATACAAGTACAGACTAGTGGCATCATATTAACCCACAAGTTGAATCTACCCGGGACCCGACCCGACACTAGGACATGTCCAAAAGGTGGACCCAAGGGCCGGGCTGGGGGATCTCGGCACTGATCCAACATGGGGCCAAGGCAACTTTTTTAATGAAAAAATGGAATATTGCATTCAACTAAACTGGAATTAACCTTCAAATGTGAAAGATTGTGGGAAACCACTACACTACACATCAATTTCTGCTGATTTTATCCCCAGAATAAATTTTGTATGAAAAATCTGGCCACCACCATATGTTACATGAAAAAATAAATTTTTGGTTATTCAATTACTCCGATTGGATTATTAAATGTCATAACCAAATCTTATTCCAAATAATTGAATACTCACTCTTCGTGGACCCAATTATCAAGGACAAATGTACGGAGTTGGACACAGGGGTGTCCAACGGTCATAGTGATAGCGATAAGCCCTTCACCGCTTCCACTAAGTTAACGGATTTAAAAATTCCATCCGCTTTCACTAACTGCTATTCCATTTTCGTTACTTACGCTATAATAACGGTAACAATAACGAAAATCGCCAATTCGACTAATAAATAAATGCTTAGCAGCCTATGAATGATTTATTCTTTTGATAGTTTATCAAATTTCCACAATCTTTTATAACCTTTTTCAGCAAATGAAACCCGTGCATCCAATGAATCAAAGATATAATTTTTTTTGCTAAAACCAGTAGTAGAAACACAAAAGTTATAACTTATAAAAAGAGTTAAAGCAGCGGCTAATACACGAGAATATTAATATTTTACTGCTGGCAACAGGTAAGAACTAAGAAAATTACATATTTCTTGAAACAGGTAGGAACTAAAAAAGAGAGTCAGTATCCACGCGTGCATCCAGTCAGACATTTGGACGTCTAGAATGTCAGAATCTAGGACCCCAACCTCAATCCTATTCTTCATGATTTCAAGAGAAATGATATAGCGTATGACAAATCCTGCACGACAAGCGCAAGACATTGACACGTCAGCAATTTTTCGCAATAATTTCTCTAATGGAACAAACGATGGTAACGGACGACAAATTTGAGAAAACGGAAGCAAGTGGCATTTTAGCATAATTCTCTTTCCTCACTCCCTCTTCACGTCATCTCTCTCCTCCCAGATTTAACGAAAATTCTTCTCTATACGCAAGCATTATCAGTTTCTCTCTTCTGGGTTGTATTTATTTGCTGAACAAAGCTTCAAAATTTTCCTTTGTTTTCCTAATTTGAAATTTTCTGGTTCTGGGTTCTCTTGCTTAGTTATTACGCTTAAAACTAGTTGTTTCGAGTTTGTTTTGACTTTTTCTCCACCTCAAATCACCCTTTTTCCCATTTTATTTCTTTGGCAGCGGATCTCTTTCAGTAGTCCCTGCCCCCTGGTCCAATATTCCTAGATTGAGAAGGGAACAAAAACTCAGAGGCAATCGAAGATTTATAGAACTCCTCGCAAGGTCCTAATTCTAAGCAAGATGAAACAAGGTTGCGAATGCCGGATAAGGGTGGAGCACATTTCGCGATAACCGTCTTCCGGCGTCGACCATCCCATTTGCTTATTCTTGCCTCTCCTCTCCATTGTATATCTAAACTTACAGAGAGGCACTTCTCATGGCCAGCAAACCATGAAGCTTCCAAAGGATTTCCTGTTAACGAGCTTTCCCTAATGGCCAGCAAACCACAATTTTGTGATGGCGAAGAGGAGTTGAAGAGGAGGAGCCTGAAACGGTGAGGAAGAGAGGAGAGGAGGGAGGAGAGAGGAGAGAAAACGTACGTTTGTTCCGTTAGAGAAAATTTTGCAAAAATTAGTGAAGTGTCAATGTCTTGCGCTTGTCGTGTCGCTATATCATCTCTCGAAAGATCATGCATATCTAAAGAAAGTTATTGTGAGGAGGAAAAACATAAGCAGGAAAATTGATTGGGTTAAATGGGAAGATATTTGCCAAAAAAGAAAACATGGCGACTTATTGTAAAGGATTCAGTTTTTTTAATGATGCATTAATGAGAAAATGTGGATGGAGACTTCTACAATCAAATAAGAGTATTGGACATCTGTTTTGTACCACTTTTCTTTAAGATTTCTTTTATTTTCCTTTTTTCTCAAATTATTTCAAAACATTGTTTTAAAACTCCACTTCTCCTTCTTCTTTTTTTCAATCAAAATTCTTTTTTTCAGAAATAAGTAAGAGACTGTTTTTTTTCTACTTTTGCTTTTAATAGCAATTTTATAAATAAATTAAAGTTATCTTACCAAATTTAACTACTGATACTATTTAATCAACTTACGAAATTTGATTGCAAGTATTATTTCAATAACGATTTTAATTTTTTCATAGTTTTACCAAACACTCAAAAGCTACAAAACTAAAAGGAGAAGTAAAATCAAAAGGAGAAATAAAAGAGAAGCAAAAGGAGAAAATCAAAACAGGCCCTAGGATAAATATGGTGATTTCCGTAGAAATATCTTATTTGAAGATCCTACTTAATCCCTAGTCCAAACTTCTACGAGAAGTGATATGGTGCAAGAAAATTGAGCAAGAAAGTCACAAGAAAACTTGTGGGTCCACTGATTGAATCAATTATTTTACTGTGTTTAACACTTGAGGGCTCATTGGATCTGATGTGGCAAGTTTTCTTGTGACTTTCTTGTTATATTTTCTTGCGCTATATCATTTTTGAACTTCTACATGGTGGAGACAATTAATACCGTTTGTAAGGCTGTCAGAGTGGTTTTGGAAAAACACACAAAAAAAAGGAGATGACCGAGACACTTTTGAGAAGATAAATGATATTCTAGGCAGAGGCTGTGTGATCTCTCTATCCTATGTTATGCAACAAATGATAACTATGCCTTAATTAGTCACAAAGGTTCATACAATATAGAGCATACGGTGGATCTTGGAGTGTATGAGCTCTGCAACAATCTCAATCCTTATCAATGAATCTCCAATCGAACAAATATTCCCCAAGAGAGGTCTTAGGAAAGGTGATCCCCAATCACCTTACTTATTCTTAATAGCTGTAGAGGGCCGCAATCTATTTTTTAGTAAAGCTCAACAGATGCTACTCTACAGAGGGTTTCCCATGGAACAACAGAGCATTACTATATTGCAATATGCAGATGACACTCTTATTTTTGGTAATGGAAGTGAGCAGGATCTTACAGTGACTAGAAATCTGCTATGGTGGTTCGAGGTTGTGTCTGGTCTAAGTGTAAATTTCTATAAGAGCAAATTATATTCAGTTAACATCACAGCAGAACTTAAAGGTTGGTTGCTATTCTAAACTGTCAATCAGACAGTCTCCCAACAAAATACTTAGGATTGCCTCCTGGAGAAAATCACTAACGTATCAGCCTTTGGGAACCGGTTATAACTTCAGTAAGAAAAAGGCTACTACAGTGGAAAATAATTATTTATCTTTTGGACGGAGATTAGTACTTATGACAGCAGTTTTATCTCACTTGCCAGTCTACTATATGTCAATGTTCAGGGCTCCTAAATTGGTACTACAGAAATATTGCACAGATGCAGAGAAAATTTCTTTGGGGTGGAAGTGATGAGAAGAAGAAGATGTCATGGATCTCATGGCATCAGATCACGCAATCAAAGGAGAGAGGTGACCGAGGAGTACTAGAGCTAGAAATCTTCAATGAAGCTTTATACATGAAATGGGGATGGAAACTTTTAACAAATACATCTTCTTGTTGGGCTACTGTGCTAAATTACAAGTATGGCAGAATACCCAGTGCGCTATATTTTGAAGAAATGGGTAGATTAGCATAAAATAGAGCATCTCCATGGTGGAAACACATAATGAAGTGCATGAGATATGATAACTGGTTCTATAATATTTTGCTGAGGACAGTGGGAAATGGAGGCTCTACTTTATTTTGGGAAGACAAATGGTTGGGACTCAACAGACTGTGTGAAGAATTTGATAAACTATACGTTGCAGCAAATGACAAATTTATCACAGTGGTGGATATACTAATTATGTCTTCAGAAGGTCACAGTTGGGGATGGAAATGGCGTAGGCATCTTTTCACATATGAAGAGGAATCACTAGTTCAATTATAGCAGGAACTACAGGTTTTTATGCCAAGCAACAATGAGGATAGATGGATCTGGAATAACAAGGGAGGTGAAGTATACACAGTGAAAATTGCATACAAAATTATAGGCAGCAATAGAGGGCATATTTTACCCCAAAAACCGGTATTGCAACCAATCTGGGACGATTTCATCCCTCTAAAAATCTCCACCTTTAATTGGCGAATGATGCAAAATGGAATCCCTACTTTATTCAACCTGCAGAGGAGAAATGTGCAAAATGTTGAGGATACTACCTGCAAAATTTGTTTAGCAGACACATAAACGACAGAACACTTATTTTCCTTATGTAATATGATTTACAATGTTCGGATGCTACTGTACGCGTGGCTAGAAATCCCTACGATCTTGCACTATGAACCAAGTGTTAATTACCAGGTCCATCTGAACTGGATTGCAGAAGGGGGAAGAGGAAACTGTAACAGGTTGCCTGCTACAAGAGCAAGTCGGCCGGAGAAGAACTAGATTAAGGAGAAAGGAGGAGAAGACAGATAAGATGAGAAGCAGAATTCAGACTTTTATCATTTCATTTCATGCCCAACTTCCACATCACTTCTGCTATTTATAGCTGACCAACCAGCTTTAGTTTACCTAAGCCTTACTACTAAATAAAGTACAACATAATAAAAGCAGTAAATACGATTGTTTAAGTAACACAAAACGCTTCGGTAGACAACGCTTCTTCTCATTCCCATAGACTTTCATTCTCGTTCTTCCACGTCCTTCATTCCATTGCTCCATCTTTATTCACTGAAGTCGATATAGACTTCACTCTGTTCCTCCTCTTCTTCCTCCTCCAACCAGTAGGTAGATCCACTCCAATTCCAGCAATTCCAGTACGGCTCGTTACAGAAATACCGGCGGATTGTGTGCAGGTGGCGACTTGATAGATCTGGATCCACAGAAATGGTGTGATTTTCCGAAGTGAGCAATCTGCCACAGGAAGTTCTCGACCGGGTGAAAGTGATGAGCTGGGAAATCATAAAATCAAAGAAGTTGATGATAATGAGGGGCTACACTCTGTTAGACTGGATGAGATGTCCAAAATCATTCATGTAGCTCTAAACGTTGATTGCTGAATTTGTATGTGTAATATTCTTCAATTCATTATAATAAAATTTCCTATCAACAAAAAAAATACAGAGGGTGAATTAGTGGAGTTGGGATTGGAGGATGAATCACACACAAGGAGATGAGGCCGAATTTTTAAAGCTCTACGCAGACATTTCAGAAACTAATATATCTCAAGCACAAAAGGATAAATGGATTTGGAATATAGCTTACCACAAATCATATACAGTAAAAATGGCTTACTCTAAAATTCGAGTATCTTTTGGGGCCACTGGCCAGATCCACAGTAAACAGCCAATTGGCCATCATCTTGTGCAAGCTCGCTCCTTTGAAGCCATGACTGTTCGCTTGGAGAGTTCTCCAATTCAAAATCCCTACAAAGGATAGAACGGGTGTGATTGTCGGCCACAACCCCCTATCATGCACTGTAATTGTGAAATTGAAATCGTGGAACATTTATTATTCACATGTATTGTGTTACCATTGAAAATACCAAAAAAATATTTTTGCTATAGAAAAGCCAAAATCAGCTATAGAGAAGAAGTTGCAAACACATTATTGAGATTTTTAGTCGGACCTCGTGAAAACAACAAAGATTTACAGTTAGTTTGAATAAAATTGACAAACAAAAAACTGAAAAGTAAAAGAAAATGATATAATGCCCTTGGTTCACTGGATCCTTAGATTCCGGTTACTCCACTTGAGCTTTGGAACCGGATGCTCCTGTAGTTTCGATTAATCCTTTGAAATCTCCGAATGTATTTCAAGTTACAACTTCACATCACACAATCAATAGATCTCTCAAGAAACACGGCCAAAACAGATGTCGTAAACAAAATATTGCTACACGATTGCAAATCGTGTAGAAAAAAAGTAATCTAGCCAATCAAAAGTTCGAAAAAACTTTAAGAATGCACTCGAGAACCAAAAGTTCTTCCGACGGGTAGGGAAGAATCAAGAGAATTCTAAGGAGAGAGAGAGACAGTGTATCGAAAAGTGAAGGGTCATCTCTATTAGCGCGTTTATATACCATATGCAGTGACTTCATCATGGCCGTTAAATCAGCCAAGATCAACGATCAGAATTTGCAGTTAACATGTAAAGATAATGTTCGTTGGATCAGAGTCGAGATGAATGGCTGAGATTACATCAATATCACCGCCTAACATCAGCCATTGGATGTTTGTCAGATAAAAGGGCGGACCAAATTTAAAACCGCTAATCAAGATTTAGCTTCTCAAAGAATCTTAATTCCCAGTCATTAGATGATATAAGACATGAATGGTCAAGATATACTGAGCAAGCTTTCACAGGAAGCTTTCATTATAAGCCGCTCGATCAAATAAAGTATGTACGGTCAGGATCAATAACAAGCAATACACATCAAACAAATAAAACTATTGGATCAACACATAATCACACGGTCAGAATTGCTTCCACATGTCACACATCACTAGCCACATTATAGAAATGGAATAAATGATTAAGATTAATTCATTTAAGCAAGGGCTTGTTGGTAACTTCACAAAACAATCTCCACCTTGAAGTTACCAAAAACTTCAAAGTGAAGAACATACTTTATGCTACAGGAGCTAGAGTCCCTCATAGCTCTAACAAAATAATCCTGCAAAATCAGAGTTAGTTCATTCCAAGCAATTTCAGACAAGTCTGAAATTTTGTTTGAGTTATCACTTTGGTTTCACAATCTGTTGCATTTAATTCTATGGACACTTTCTCAAGTTTTATTACATTTCCACATAATACATCTCTAATAAAATGAAACTTCACATCAATAATTTTGGATCTTTCATGCAGAATTAGATTTTTACTAAGATGAATATCAGATTGATTATCACACAAAATAGTTACAAGTAAATCCGATATGCCAATTTTAGCAATTAAACCATATAACCATAATGACTCTTTAAAGGCATCACCAGGAGCAATGTATTCAGCTTTAGTGGTGGATAAAGCCACCACCGATTGAAGTTGTAGTTTTCAACTAACACAGTTTCTAAAAAATATAAAAAATAACTAGAAGTAGATTTTCTAGAATCTAAATCTCCAGCAAAATAATTGTCCACATATCCTGTAATACTTAAAGATAAATCTCTTCGTTTAAAGCATAATCTTAAATCTGATGTACCAATTAAATATCTAACAGTTCATTTTAAAGCAGTCCAATATTCAAATCTTTGGTTATCCATAAATCTACTTAACAATGATACAGGAAAAGCAATATCCGTCTTTGTGCTGACCGTAGCATACATTAGTGATCCAGATCAGCATAAGGTATCCTATCCATGTTTTCAGTTTCAGAAGGAGTTTGAGGACATTGATCTCTAGAAAGTTTAAAGTGAGAAGCTAAAGGAAGTGAAACAGATTTAGAGTAAAAATTGAACAATTTTTTGATATAAGAATGTTGACTTAGTTTTAGTGTTCCTAAACTTCTTTCCCTAACAATCTCCATTCCTAAATTCTTTTTGCTTCCCCTAAATCTTTCATTTCAAATTTAGAATTAAGTGCACATTTAAATTTGTCATTTTCAAATTTTCATTTACTAATTAAAATCATGTCATCCATGTAAAGTAGCAAAAATATTGAAAAATCAAATGAATGTATGAAATACAAACAAGTGCCATAACTGCTTCTAGTAAAACTTAAATTTATCATTAAAACATCAAACCTTTTATACTATTGTCTACGTGTTTGTTTAAGTCCATATAAAGATCGTTTAAGTAAACAAACAGAATCAGGTTGGGTATTATCTATAAATCCTAATGGCTGACACACACACACACACATATATATATATATATCTTTTCTTCTAATTCTCCATTTAAAAAAGTTGTTAAATTTCTAAATTCAAGCAAGCCACATAAGAAAGCATTATCCAAATAGTTTTATATTTTACAATCGGAGAAAAAATCTCAATATAATCCACACCTTCCTTCTGAGAAAAACCTTTAGCAACTAGTCGAGCTTTAAACAAACATGAATCAATAGGTGAAACACCTTGTTTTATTTTATACACCAATTTGCAATCTATAGTTTTCTGATTTTTGGGTTTATGTACTAAACACCAAGTTTGATTTTTATGAAGTGATTTCATCTCTTCAAGCATAGCGGATTTCCATTTTTTAGAATTTTCACTAGTTATAGCACACTGAAAAGTTTCAAATTCATATATCGTGCAACTATCACCCACAGAAAAAAGCAAAATCAATTAATTCAGCAAAATTCACATACCTAGTAGGTACTTTCTTAATTCTCACACCTTTATTAAGGGCTATACTGTCGAAAGTGGCCGGAAGGGACTGATTAGCTTGAATTTGATCAGATCCTGAAGATTCCTGAATTAATTAAATTTTTTCAGGTTGGGCAGATTCCTATGAAGGAATAATTCTGTCTAGCTCCACCTGAAAAGAAGCTTCCTTCTACTCCACCCCCTTTTAATGTTTCTGCAGAATTGGTAGACAAGCAAGGAAAAAAGGATCCATTAAAGATCACATCTCTACTTATTAGAATTTTTACACCAGGTACACTCATATCCTATAACTTGTAACCTTTTGTGCCTTCTTGATATCCAAGAAAGACACTTTTTATAAATTGGGGTTCAAGTTTAGCAGGCTCGGTATGTGCATAGGCTGCACATCGAAACACCCTCAAATAAGCCATATTCTGGTCTCTCCTGAACCAAATAAGATCATGGCATTTTAAGTCCAAAGTAGCCGAGGGACTTCTATTTATCAAATAAGAAGTTGTGCTTAGTGCTTCTCCCCAAAATAAATTATTCAACTCAGAAGTCACAAGCAAACACCTAACTTTATCAAGCAAAGTTATGTTCATGCGTTCAGCAACATCATTCTACTGAGGTGTATATCTAACTGTCCTATGCCTAGTTATACCACATTCAGAACACCAAGTATCAAACACAGAGTTGCAAAATTCCAAACCATTGTCAGTTCTAAGAATTTTTTTTTTTCATTTTGGTTCTCAATTAAAATTTTCCATTCTTTAAATTTAATGAAGACTTCATCTTTAGTATGTAATAAAAAAATACTTTTCTACTAAAGTCATCAACTAAGAACATAAAATATCTAGCGCCAACATGGGTCAAGTTTAGCTCAGAGCCCCACAAATCAGCATGTATATACTCAAGTATTGACTTTGAAAAATGCAAACCCTTTGAAAATTTTAATTTATGTTGCTTTTCTAATACACATTCTTCACAAAAGTCTAAACCCACTATAGTTTGCTGCGCTAAAGACCCAGTAGAATGTAAAACTTTCATTCATTTCATACTCATATGTCTTAGTCTAAGATGCCATAACTTTGAGTTTTCAGATGCATTTGTAACTAAAGCAAATGCACTATCATGATCAGAATATTTTCCATCTAAGAAATATAGTTTATTTTTTCCTAGTTCCAGTTAAACCAATTTTTCCATTTTTTTTAAAACATTCAACATACCATTTTCCCCATGAAAGGAGCATCCAGCTTCTTTTAAAACCCCTGGTGAAATAAGATTTCTTTTCAGATCAGGTATGTATCTCACTTGTCATACAGTTTTTCCATCATTTTAAACTAGTTTAATAGTTCCAGTTCCCTCTACAGAACACACATTATAGTTACCCATATACACTATTCCTTTTCTAGTTTCATCTAATTTTTCAAACCAAGTTATATGTGGACACATGTGAAATATACACCCAGAATCAAGCACCCATTCCTCAGATAATACACTTTCACTTACAGTGAGAGCTTCAGTCATATAAGAAGAAACATATAAAACTTCACTAGTATCATCATCACAAGATTCATTTGAGGCTACATTATTTAGTTCTGGTTTTCTTTTCTCTTTTAGTTTTAACCTATAACAGTCTGAAATTATATGACCTTACTCTTTGCAATATCTAGAATACACTTCACCATCTTCATTAACATGCCAAGGTTGAAAATCATTCTTTGTAAGTTTCTTTTTAATTTCTCCCTTTTCTGACTTACCTTTATATTGATTCTTATTGGTATCACTTTTATTATTAGCATACAAGGCATTATTAAACAGTCCTACTACCCTTGATTTTAATCCTGTCATTATTGTTTCAAGTTTTGGAACTGTTTTAGCATATTGAAGTGCATTTTAACTACCAAAAAATCATCACTTACTGGATTTAATAAAATCATATCTAAACTTTCATTATCTAAGTCATGGTCAGTACATTTTAAGGTTTGAGAAAGCTTAAAGAAATTATCTAAATTATCATCTATAGTTCTACCAGGATTCATTTTAAAACCGAAGAGTGAACCTTTTATTTTTATTAGATTTGTAGCAGACTTAGATGCATAGAGAGAGTTAAGTTTACTCCACAGAGCTATTGGATCTTCCTCCACATCTATCTTTCTAAGCACAAAATTAGACAGATTTAAAATTATTAAGTTATATGCATCTTCATTTATCTCATCAATTTTATTTTTAGCATCTTCAGGCCACAATTTTATATCATCTCTTAAGGCATAATCAACCTTATGATGTGATAAAATAGCTTTCATTCTCCTAGACCATGTACTAAAATCTCCCTTTCCATCAAACATAGATATTTTTATTCTAGTATTCATGTTTGCCAAGTGTGTTCCTAAGTATCAAAGATTTATTGAAATTTAATTTCAAGGAAAAATTATTAGATCACACTATTTACATTCAGATTAAGAAAAACGTTACAAAGAACATGCAATGGCAACAAGCCTCAGATTAAGCACTCAGCAGTCCCTTTAAGATCCGCAATAAGTATAAAGCAGTAAAATCAGCCGATAATTCCACACCTTAACGGCTACAAGCCTCTAGATATTAAAAGTGCAAATGAAGGTAATAGCAATATACCAACTCTAGCTCTTCGCTAGAGTGCTTGAATCACAAGATTTACTTCCTGTTTAGATCTTGAATTTTAAAACACTGAAACACCCAGATCTGACCATCGTCTACGCTCACTACACCATTGTTAAGATTTTTAGTTGGACCTTGTTAAGATAATAGAGATTAACAGTTAGTTTGAGTAGATTGATAAACTAAAAAACTAAAAATAACAAGAAAGCCGATATAATGCCAATGGTTCGCCGGATCCTTAGATTCTGGTTATTTCACATTGAGCTCCAGAATCGGATGCTCCTGTAGCTTTAATTAATCCTTCACAAACCTCCAAAAGTATTTCAAGTTACAACTTCAGATCACACAATCAATAGATCACTCAAGACACACGGCCAAAACAGATGCCACAAACAAATAATAGCTAGACGATTACATATCGTATAGAAACAAAGTGATCTAGCCAATCAAAAGATCAAAATAACTTGAAGAACACAATTGAGAACAAGAAGTTCTTCCAATGGATAGGAGAGAATCAAGAGAATTCTGTAGAGAGAAGAGAGAGAGTTTGTATGTCGAAAAGTGTAGCGTCATCTTGATTAGTGTAGTTATATACCATGTGTAGTGTTTTGGCCGCCTAACAGTAGTATCTGTTGACAAGATCAATGGTCAGAATTCTCAGTTGACAAGTGAAGATAGTATCATTTGGATCAAAGTTGAGATAAACGACTGAGATTGCATCGATATTGCTGCCTAACAGTAGCCGTTGGATGGTCGTCAAATAAAGAACAAACCGGATTGAATACCGCTGATCAAGATTCAGCTTCTCGAAGAAGCTTCTTTCCCAGCCGTTAGATGATATAAAACATGGATGGTCAAGATATATCAAGCAAGCTTTCACAGGAAGCTTTCATTATAAGTCGCTCGATCAAATAAAGCATGTACGTTCAATATCAATAGCAAGCAATACACAGCAAAGAAATACAGCCATTGGATCAACACATGATCACAAGGTCAGATTTACTTCCAGGTGTCATAAATCTAGCCACACGAGGGGAATAGAACAAATGGTTCATATTACTTCATTTAAGCAAATGTTGGTAACTTCACACAATAATCTCTACCTTGAAGTTACCAAGAACGTCAAAGTGAAGAACTTTTAGGATTCATAACGCATCTTTTTGTAGGTTGATTCAACTTATTTTGATTTCTACCATAACATCTGAATGTGCATACCGACCGAACCGGATTCAACCCGAACGAACCCGACCCACTCTGCTCATACCAAATTTTTTTGCTCAGATCACTTAGGCCCCGTTTACTAAGAAGAATTACGCGTCATTATGACAGGATTCAAACGCAATTCTATGTTTACTATACACACTTAACAAAGCGGGTCGGGGAATTCAATCCCATGACTCACAATTTTTTTTAAAAATCATGGGATTGGGCCCCAAAAATAATCCTATCAAAAAAGGAGAAATGTATTTCTAACCAACCAATCCTACCATTTTTTGTGAATCTTAACCCTTCAATGATACTGAAATTACATCAATTTGCCACTGGTGCACTGCCGTGTTATAAGAAAAATGGTTTCGGGAAAAGAATTCTGAAGAACCCTACAGTGCCGCTTGCTTGGCGTTTCTACCTTGAAGAACTCATCGAAGAAAAGTTTCAATTCAACCAAGATATCTTATTTTTTCGACATTGAATTTCAGATACGGTTTCAATGCAACAAACTGCTGAATTTATGCTATTTTTTTTAGATTTGGACCCCCAAAATCTTTTTTCATTTGGGAGAATGTTATTAGATTTTGATAGGCGTGAAAAGCTTCTATTTTTTGATAGACATGAACAGGATTCAGCGCAAGATCTATCTCTTGAATGAAGGTCTTGTCTTAAATTTTAACTCTGTGATGTAATTGATAGTTGGAAGATTGTTTGAGCATACTGGAGTTGTAGGATTAGCTCAGTTTATGAAATCTTGATTGCTAGTTTCGGTAATGATTGGCTGCCTAATGAATATATCAATTGGGACATGAATGGTAGACCAGTGAGAAGGTTGAAAGGATTTTGTTATTTCACATGATAACTGTGGTTCTTTTTAAGATTCGTTCATTTTTAATCCTTCTCTCCTCTTAGACGGAGGGAAGATTTAGAATTTTCCATCGATCTCGACTTCAATTCTGACTTGAAAGTTGTGCCCGACTGATCTGAGACTTAGTTGACGAGAAACATCTATGACCAGGATAGACAAATCTTTTTTCAACACTATAAGTTCCACATCGGCATGGACATAGATGTGTGATGATTTGGCCGCGGAGATGTGGACTCAATACTTGAACAATCAGTCACAAACCTAGACATGAACGTTGTACTAATTACTTGGTTGTCATGCATTTTTCTCATCTAGCACTATGTTAAAGTTGGTCTGTGTTGAGATTCTCCCCATTGAAATGTGTTCTAGAATCTTTAGACATTCCAGTTTCTTTTTCTTTTGTGGTTGATTAATCTTTTTTATTTGATAGGATTTGTGGTTGATCATCTACGGTTTGTGGGCAAAAGCATGAAATTCTTCTTTCTGCTA
>JAOWBN010184688.1:0-16511 GCA_028565015.1 Pinguicula moranensis
AAGTTAGCTAAATCTAGATTGAACCCCCATGGATTGTACACCCCTCTACCTATTCCCCATGAACCATGGATTGATATCTCAATGGATTTTGTTATGGGGTTACCCAGGTCTAAGAAGGGTAGGGATTCTATTTTTGTTGTTGTGGATAGGTTTTCAAAAATGGCTCATTTTATACCTTGACACAAAACTGATGATGCTTCTCGTGTTGCTGATTTATTCTTAGAGAAGTTGTAAGATTGCATGGTGTGCCTAGGACTATTGTTTCTGATAGGGATGCAAAATTCTTGAGTTACTTTTGGAAAACTTTGTGGTCTGAATTAGGGACTAAATTATTGTTTTCAACTACTTGTTATCCTCAAATTGATGACCAAACTGAAGTTGTCAATAGAACTTTATGGACTTTGTTGCGTGCACTCATATCTAAGAACTTGAAAACGTGGGAAGAATGTTTACCACATGTTGAATTTGCATATAATAGGGGTAGTCATTCAGGTACACAATATTCACCCTTTGAACTTGTTTATGATTTCAATCCTTTATCTCCAATGGATTTAACTCATTTACCTTTGACTGAAAGATTAAATTTAGATGGAAAGAAGAAGGCTGAATTTGTGAAGACTATTCATGAGAAGGCACGGGCTAATATTGAAAAGAGAACATCCCAATACGCCAAACAGGCCAATAAGGGTCTAAAGAAGGTGATTTTCGAACCAGGTGACTGGTTATGACTATATATGAGGAAGGAAAGATTTCCAGAAAAGAGAAAATTCAAGCTCATGCCAATAGGAGATGGACCATTCCAAAAGGTTGCAAGGATTAATGACAACGCCTATAAATTGGATCTACCCGGTAAGTATAATGTTAGTGCTACTTTCAATGTTGCTAACTTACTTTCGTTTGATTTAGATGATGATTCGAGGACAAATCCTTTTCAAGTAGGGGAGAATGATGCAACCCAAGAAGCACCCCAACCTACTAATGGCATGGACCAAGCGGATGTGCAAATGGAGCCCCATGGAGGTCCCAATGATTGTGAGAAGGGCCCTAAGGGGCGTGATCCACTAAGACTTCCTGAAGGCCCAATTACACGCCTAAGAGCCAAGAAATTCAAAGAGACCTTGAATTTGATGATCCAAGAAACTTGGGCTAGAGGAGGCCACGACCCATTCATACTTATTGGGCCCCATGAACCACCTGAAATGGACCGGCTCATCAATGTTTTCCAATGCATGGCCCACGATTGATGACCCAACAAATGGAAAGCGCATTATCTGAATGGAGTCCAACAAAAACGAAAGTTGATGACATGGACAAGGATGAGACAAGATTAAAGTGGATAAGGAAAATTCATTTTCAAAGGATTATCCAAAAAATCCTTTTCCTTGTCCAAATCTCTAGATTAGGTTGTTACTTAATTATCAATTATCTAGACCAGCTTTTTTCCTATCCAAATTAGATTCTTTCCTATTAATTAGGACATGTTTGTAAGGATACTAGGAGTCTAAAAGTCGTACCCTACCTCTATATAAAGGGGACAACACCCTCATTGTAACATACAATTGATTTTTGAGTTTTATGAGAGTTTGTATACTCTTTTGGCTTTAAACCTTTTTTAATTTATCTTTTCTCTTTTGAGTTAAGTGGCATCGTGTTTTGAGAATTATCATTCGATTCTTTGTTGGTAATTCAATACCTTCAGCGGGTTGTTTGTGGCATCTTTTATTCTTACAAAAACCGTGACTTTCGTTGGTTGGACACAAGGTGTTGTTCAGGCGTTAGAAACAACAAAAATCGTCCATTTTCATTCTTGAAGTATCGATCTAGTTGTGGAGTCTTGTCACAAGTTTGACAATAATTCATATAAGTTCTTCAGTACGCTCCTGAATCGGAGTCAGATCCCACGAGATCGTAAGTGCGATCCCTGCCCTTATCTTTGTCCTCTTCATCCTCCACTTCTTCATCCGAATCTGCAGCCTCGTCTCCATAGGGTACCCGTGTAGTGAATTTTAGGAGCGGTAAGAATGGGGAAACCGGGAATCGAATTCCATGGGTCGCAGACATGAGGACGATGTTGGTGTGGATTGATGCAACACATCGGTATGTGTAGTCCACAAATAACTCCCACTGGTCTGCATTAGGGACGTTTGAAGCTCGTGGCACCAGACTGGATACCTTCAAGTGAATCGGTGGGGTTGCATATTTACCTTTCGCAGAGACCTTGGGTCTACTGGATGAACCTGGCGTGTCCTCGGTCTTGATCTTGATCCTCTCAGAATAGGCCCCTAGTTTGTTGATTAACCTTGGCCCGATGTTCGAAGTCAGGGGTTGTGATTTTTCATCAGTCGCGAGAGACACGCTTGCCTTTAAGCAAAGGGTCGTGATCAAGGATGGGAAGTGCAATAAACGGGATCTCTTGTCTAGTGAAGCTACGCTCTCCATAATGTCTTTGTAGGTCACCTTTCCCACATCAATGCTTCTCCCCGTCGATGCATAAATCACTAGTAGCCTCTTCATTTTGATATCGTCGGAGTGTGTGGTGGGCATCACTCGGGTGCAGACAAAAAAGTGCCACATAACAAGGCCAGTATGATAGTTGACTTTGTTCACGCCTAATTCAACAGGCTTTGGTCTCGTGGACATCTTACATGTCATGTCTGGAGCGCACAACAACTTGGCCACATCCCTAAGATCTGTAAATCCCCCATTAAATTGGGAGAACTTGCGCTGCCAAGTTGACGAGATTGTATATGGCGTTAATCTCAGTGGGGTTGAAAGGTACCATACATCCTCTAACATAAACGATCCATACCCAGATTCATGTAGAATTCCCAAACTAAACTGAGAGAATACTCTCCCTGATTACCAAGAAATTTACTCTATCCCCTTTCTGAACAAGCTTTCATAATATTGGGCAAGGTTTCCTTTGCAAATCCCATATCTTTTGTCACCTCTAGTATCCCCACAGTTGAATCATAAAACTCCTCATCCTGACTACCAGCAAATTTCCCGTGAGGACGAGCTTTGTTATTCTAGCCTTTTTGGGTGCCATGCTTCAATTCAAACTCTCAACCCTTCTGTAAACTCAAATTGGAAACGGTGTAAGGACATCCATACTTACCCCCAAACAGTTTCAACAATGTACATGCCGCAAAAGTGGTTGGCACTCGATCGACTTTGGACGTTTAGTCTTTGGCTGTTAATGTTTCTAGATCAAGGGTTTGGGCGTGAGCGAGAGTTGAGTTGTGAGAGTGAGCGGGATTTATTTGGGATTAATTAGTCGGATAGGATTAGATTATCATGGCAATTACTGGGCTGGATTTAAGGAATTAAGTTGTTAATCTAGATGGTAATTATCGCACTATACTGATCTGGCAACATAAATTTCGGCTAAATGGGTTGTAACTATCTTGTGTCCAGAACTTGGTAACAGAAATTTCAGATTAGTGGGGGCTGGCAACAGAAATTCCGGCTAAATGGGTTGCAAGTACTGTTCTTCAAGAGTGTAGAAGCATGATTTTTGGGTATGAAAATTATAATAAGTCTTCGGAGATTAACTTGACCCATCAACAATTTCCGTAAATTTAGTGAAAATCTAATTTCGCAGGTTCGAGGTTGCATTCCTAAGACATATAACTTTTTCCTCTTACTAATTTCCAATCCAATCCAATCTGCCCTGCAAGATATCAAACGCTCCACTTAGGGTTTATTTTCCTGTGACTTCACACAGAAAATAAGTGACATCTAAAATAACTAAATGAAACTATTAAGTGAAACCTGCGACTTCCAAGCAAGCATATATCGGGCTACCCAACCTTAAAGTTCATGCTTAATTAAGAAAGTAAATTTCCAGAAAAGTATATAAGGGAATAAGGGGTACATCCCTGCTTGGATCAAATCGGGGCTTGGGTTGCCTCACAAGAAGCGCTTCTTTAATGTCACTAGCTTGACATCAGTTGCTTTTAATCCTTGAGATGAACGGCGACTTTGTCATTGACAATGACACCATTAAAATACGGCTTCAACCTCTAGCCATTCACCTTAAATGTTCGTTTTGAAGGATGAACAAGTTCAATAACTCCATGGGGGAAATACTTGCACAATTTCAAATGGCCCTGACCATCTGGACTTTAGTTTTCCTATAAACAATCGAATCCTTGAGTTGAATAATAAAACTCTTTGCCCTGGGTAGAAGTACCTCCATGAAATGTTCTTGTCATGCCAAGACTTTGTTCTTGGCGTTCTTATATGCATCATTTCGTAGTTCATCAATTTCATTTAACTGAAGAGTCCTCTTTTCTCCAGTTGCTTGCATATCAAAGTCTAACTTCTGTGCAGATCTTGAAAAGCATATATGCATGGATATGGAGTGATTCAGTTAGTTCCCAAAATCTTACACAGGCACCTACGTTCATCGATTTCTGCTCTATTAGGCCACAGGGTGTTAACCTCTGTGCATGGAAATCCTTATGGCTATCTACAGCCTGGCAAATATAGAAATGCAAAAATAAAAAACATTTTCATGCAGTGGAGCCTAATACAACGCAGATCACACAAATTATTCAACACTCCTTATGGCAATGGATAAAGGAAAAAAGAACTAATATCCTTTTTCCTTACAATATTGTTGATTGGATTTTGAGGCTGGATATATGTATGAGGTTCACAATGTGACAGAAAAAGAGTCATAGGACACAATTCTCTGGCTGATATGAATTGTTTCCTCAGTCATCCCTCCCTACTCACTGGTGCATTTAAATGCTAGATGGGAGCCAACTATGTCCTGATGTGTATGTTTTGATCTGTGTTTAATATGGTGTGGATTAGTACCCGAGGCAGATTATGAAGGAATTGCCCACATCGTGTTTTGCAACTGACAGGTAAAAGTAAAGAGGATTATATCACAGGTACGCGACTTATTGATGTATGTAGGGGAATGTGGGTTTAAAGCTGAGTAATTTTAGAACCCTTGCACATACAGATCAAGTAGTCATTCCAATCGAGGCTTATTACTTATGTGTTCAAAGCATTACCTTTTCAGTTTTTGTTCGGTACAGGTATACACAGAGGCTATGGGAGATCATGGTAGTTGGAAGACAAAATGAACAACACAGATTGACCCACACATGTCAAGATTATATCACTCTCAGCCTCCGAAAGCTTTCAGGCATGCAGGCAGAGCCGTGTACCAACCCACAGTCGTACCTAAAAGTCATAGGTGAGCTGTGTACCGTCCATAAGACGATAAGTTGACAGCCACGACCCTTGACACGCAACAAAATAATAGATATGACTGTTGGATTGATAAGTTGACAGTAAAGACTTCTGCTACTCGTATCTAAAGTCTATGGTGCCATGAACCTGGACAATCAATAAAATAATATATATGGGCGACCTGCAAAGCAGTGGAGCATCGAGATCACTGATGTAATTTAGTTCATCTTTGGGGCAATCTGGATTTGTAATCACAAGAGCGGTTTGTGCTCTTTCTGTAGAAACAACTTTCTGTAAATATTTATTCTAATGAATTTTGGCCTATCAAAAAAAAGGGTGGTGAAACTTGGATAAGATTCCTCGTTGATTAGAACTCTTCTTGGATAGACTCCTCGTTGATAAGGACTCTCTTGAATGGTAGAGTTTAACTTGAGTAGGACTTCTCGGAACGATAGAGTGCAACTGGGGTAGGACCCCTCGATACGGCAGAGTCCAACTGGAGTATAGGACTCCTCAGGGCAGTAAAGTTCAATTGGAGTATGACTCCTCGATACGGGAGAGCCCACTAGAGTAGGAATCCTCGGGGTGACAAAGTCCAACTGGTGTTGGACTCCCCGAGACGGTAGAGTCCAAATGGGGTAAGACTCCTTTGGACCATGCAAGAATCTAAATGCAATGGGGAGCTTGGACATCTATGCCATTCATCTTTGTTTTTGACCATGCTAGAATCCAAATGCATCTCTAGCTTCAAACATATACATCATTTCCTTCCTCTTGGGAAGGATTCGTTCTCAAATCAAAATCTTCATGTGAATTAGAATCTTCTCCATAAACTTGTAACAAGATCGTATCAAGCATCCAATGTCACTGCAACCAACAACTTGTGCTTGAATGCGCAGTAAATACTTATGCCAACCACCGTAATAACTGGGTGACAATGACAATAACCACTTATGCACGGTCCAAAGGCCCATATACACATACTTCAACATTTATTCATCGGGTTTGTTGGTATCTTATTATTTCACTCTACTACATTGTCGTCTTGCCATCTTTTTAAAGCACCCAGGTAGCAGTCAACTTCGCAATTTCACTTGTCCATGTACCATACACCTTCTCTATGGCTCATTGCATAGCAAATCATGCCTTTGAATATTTGACATCAAAGCCATATTTGTCCTTAATCATTTGCATCGTATCCTTTGCTGGGAATGCTGCATTTGCAAGCATTTATGACTTGGAGTGAAGGGTTGTGGTGCATAGCTATTACTAGACAAATCATATTGTGATGTTGGGTTCATGTTCCCAAATAAATATTGTGTCATCCAACCACCACTTTCTCCGTATTTATTTGTACTCAGAGCTACTACCCACATTAAATTCTTGTTGATTTGAACTAATAGTTCTCAATAAATTATAGAACTTTGTTCCCTGCAATTAGTCTACACAATAAATAAATATATCAAATAAGGATTGAGAAAAAAAAATATCATTAATGTAACTAATTATACAAGTAAATTCTTTAAAATATAATATAACTGAAAATGAAATATTAAAAAAATACACGACGTGATTTTTTTTACTAAATAATTTTTTTATTATAGTTTACTAATATTACTACTCTAATTTTCATACCATATAGTTTCTTTTTTTCAAAATTCTCTCTACAATATAAAAGAGAAGTAAATCCTTTACATTTCTACATAATAATTATTTATATTGTTATAATAGACTACATTTCCAACAATAACCAAAATAAACCCATATATTAGCCTACGAATTATTTTTACAAAACAAATAAGAGATCTACAACAAATAATATTTGATAAATAAACAATGTATATGTAAACTCACATTGAATACAAATCCATGGAGCTATATTTTTCATTAGAGATTACAACCCTACAAACTTCCATTAATTACAAGATTCCATATCGCTATCTTTGATAGAGTTTTTTATAAAAACGCAACAGAGTTTATAATATAGATTCTGTCTACACCAGCATGAGAAGACATTTTGAAAAATTACGCCTGACAATAGCGCACTGAACAAAATTTGCCAATGTTCACACTTGATCTTATTCTTGCAATAAAATATTTGTCTTCTATATAATTTCATATACGACAGTAACCCTCTCAGTATATTTTTCTGAATTTAAAACTGAAAAGAATTCAAGTTTGAGGACAGACGCAAAACCAAGGAATTAAGAAAAGTTTGGTTTTGTGGGAAACAAAGCATTTGTTTGATTGATTATTACCATCTGACTTGATGTATTGGCAGGCAGGGAAAGGATAGCTGAGACCATAGGCCAAGAGAGGAGCTGGGTCACCTATGAATTCACACGGTCACCAAGTTGGGCCATTCGCAAGGAGGTAAACTATAAATAATACATTACAGCTTTATTTCATTTTTTAAGCCCATTGTAATGTGTGCTGGAGCTTTGTTAAAACCCAAAAACGGTAGAGGCAAAAACAAAGAACAGTTGAAAAAGGATTTATTTTTTATTTTTTCATTGCATCCGAAGTTGTGCTAAAAAGAGTCACAATATGTACAAATTTGAAAAAGGAATGAAATTACTTATTTCGGTGAAGTTTAAAGGGCCTTGATGAAACCAAGAAAGAATCAGGTGTGGATAGATTTGGATTTCTCTAATCTCTTAATTTACACCATAATTTTTTTAAAGAGAGATAAACAAATATGCAAAATGATTCAACTTGATTCTCCAATAATTGTTTATCCTTTATACTAGTCAAACAAGCCTATTTATAAGAATCTTTACAGGGTAAATCGATATTTTTCTATTTACATGTCAGTCGGCCATGTTAGCCACTTATGGGTGAGGATTATTATTCTCGTTATCTCTTATGTTAATTGCTTTGTTGTTGTGATCTTCTTGCCAGACGACGCCAGTCAATTCTGGTAAGGGGGTTGTATGTGCCGGGTCTAGAAGATATTCAAAAGCATTCCCTTCGGACAACTCATTGCGCATTCGAAGTGGGATATTTGAGGGTGATTTGATCTTCCCTTCGAAGTAGTTTCTTTTATTCGTAAATTGGTTTTAACAGTCTTTTTTTCGACCCACATCATGAATCCCCAGCTTTAAGATTTATATATATAGACCTCGAACTTTCTTGATTTTTCCAACCTAACTTTGTCTTCGTCTGCCCTTTGATTTCTTCCTTTGTTGATTCGTCTTTTGCTTGATCTATGTCTTTTTCAGATGCACTCCGCCCTCTTCATTTTCAAGTACGTTCCTCCGCCATCGAGTTCCCTGTTTATTTCCTTCAAATTTTGCCACTCCATCTTTTACACTACCAGGAGAGGTAGGAATTATGGTCCGTCAACCACACTGTCGAAATCTATTTTCCTTGCTAGGAAGCCAAAATGCTTCGCTGGAGGGTCCATCTTTGAGTGTGTCAACATCCTCGTATGACATCCTTTCTTTGAGAAGCCTTCATGGGGATATCCTCCAGTGTTACTCTTGAAATATTGCACGAGATTAAGAAGTATCACACTCCGTTTAATTATGTGCTAATTCATACTTCTCCTGAGAGTCGGATCCTCGCTTCCCTGAATGGGTGCTTTACTGAGTTTGAGGCCCAACTTCGCAGTAGGCTTCAATTTCCCAACCCCCTGCCGACTTGAGTCTTTATTTATTTATGTAGGATGGCCTCCTTTAAGTTTGCCCCAAGTGGTTACACCCACCTCGTCGCCTTTTTGGTAATCTTTCAAATCCTTCGTATTGATGCCAACTCGACCGATGGTTCTCTAGTCCTCCTTGAGGAGTCGGTTTTACACCAGTACATCATGGGTATTTTAGTCTACTTTTATTTGGTTTCAAACGCATTTATGTTGGTTGTGTTATTTGTTTTACCTTATTTTGTGTTTTAGGCACCCCTCATATAGAAATGACCATTCGGGATTTCGGTCCGAAAATAGGATATTCCCGTTCACAGATGAAAAATTTTGGGGAGCAGCTTGGACATTCCCGTTCCCATCCCAAAATCTCGAAGTCCCGAATTTTTTTCCAAATGCCTATAATTCGGATTCGGTCCAGGAATAGTCAATTCCCATTCTCGGACCGAAAAATTTCAGCAGCAACACGGACAATCATGTTCCTGTCTCAAAATTCCAAAGTCCCAAAATTTTGGGGAATTCGATATTCGGGATTCCTGAATTCCCAAATAGCCATCCCTACCCTCATATGAAATGCATGAAAGGTTTGCAAAAGGAGGTGAAATGAGCTTAAAATGACCAAGTTGGAGGGATCTAGCAGCTTGTATTCAATCTATTGTAACTCGCCGTGTAGAAGTCCAATTGGAGTAGGCATGTCCAGTGGTGGCGGTTTTTTCGCCACCACCATCGGCGAGGAACAGTGGCAGTCCCAAAACCCACCACCAGTATGAAAACGGTGGCAGCAGCGGTGGTGGTGGCGAATATCGTTAAAACAAATTTATTTTTTGTCCGTTACTTTATACTTAATAATTAATCCTAATAATTAGATAATTACGTAAATTATAATTAGATAGACTACGAATTAAATTAGGTCAATTACTTTCATGCTAATTAATTAGGTAATTTTTTTGGTATTTTAGTTAAATATTTTTTTATAAACAAACTCCTAATTTACGTAAATTATAATTAGATAGACTATAAATTAAATTAGGTCAATTAAGTTTGTGATAATTAATTAGGTAATTTTTTTGTAATTTAGTTAAATATTTTTTGTATACGAATTCCCAATTTAGGTAAATTATAATAAGATAGACTTGAAACTAAATTCGGTCAATTAATTTTTGCTCATTAATTAGATATTTTTTTGGTAATTTAGTTAAATAATTTTGGTAAACGAACTCCTAATTTAGGTAAATTATAATTTGATAAATTAGGTAAATTATAATTAGATATACTAGGAATTAAATTAGGTAAATTAACTTCATCCTAATTAATTAAGTAATATTTTTTGGTAATTTAGTTAAATATTTTTGGTAAACGAACTCCTAATTTAGGTAAACTATAATTAGATAAATTAGGTATATTATTATTAGATAACTAGGTAAAATGTTTCCATCATACAATCCCTGTTTTTCGTCTAGCTTTCTTTCCATTTCTGCGGATGAACGTAACAGTTGCGGATGGCCGAATCGATTTGAGGGGTTTGTTTTTTTAATTTTTTTTAAAAAAAAATAATAGTGATAGCAATTTTCCGCTACCTCTACCATCGCCACTGTTACATAATGGTGGTAACAAGTAGCGGTAGCGGGTAGCGGCCAACCGCTACCGTTACCACTATTGGACACACTTAAATTGGAGTGAGTGATCCAAAAGGTCTTGGAAACTAGATTTCAAGGATTTCCAACAGTATACCCCACTATATCTAGTTCTTTGTGAGGAGGTGCCAAGAAAATCTGGAAGATGGACCATGTGCATAAAAGTATAAGAATAGTCGTCCAAAAAAGCAAGTATGTGACGGCGCCCGCCTCTTCACTAAGACACCCACCCCTTCACTTAGACGTCCACCTCTTCAATGGTTTCCGAAAGACAAGTCTCCGAAGGTGCTGACCTCCCTCCTTGAACAATCGCCTAGAACTCTAGAAAGCAGTCTAATAGCTTCTACTCCATCGGGCATAACTCTATGCGTAGAAGTATAAATTCTATGGAACCTAGATGTGAAGGCATTTCCAATGGTATATCACATGACCAATCATTCGTTCCAGACAAGTGCAAGAAAAAATTGGAAGATGGACTATGCACAGAAGAAGTAGAAAAGTAGTTATTTTAAAATGTAAACTCTCTAAAGCCGCCCACCTCACTCATCTAGGCAACCGCCTCATTGATCCAAATGAAGAAGATTTGCAAAAGGCTTGTCCAGGCACGACCTCTTTTGAATGTTTAGAATCCCGAAGAACGTGGCATGCGCCTAAGATTTTGAAGTGGTCGCCTTGAGGGAGAAAACTCGCGAGGCGTCTGCCCTGCACCATTTTTTCACGCAAGATCCAGTGTTTGGCCCCAAAATTCTCATTTTTACCTCATTTTAACCTAGGACTGTATAAGACAAACTCTCATTGTATTCACAACTTGTCAATAGGGTTTGGGGACTTTACTTCTTTCTCTCTCTCTCTTATCTATGTCTTCCTTTCTAGAATAAATCTATATCTAAGGTTTTCTCGAAGAAAGGATCTTTCCTACATGCACAATAGGACTTCATCTAGTGACAACGGTAGAGTCCAATTTGTAAAAAAGAATAATTCTTTAATTACTTTATTTATGCATGTTGTTGGTACTTTTGATTTCGTTTGTCTATGAGCTTATTTATTTACCATTATATGTTGTTTATTGTAAGCCTGTATCGGTTCATATTTTCATTACGCTTTGGGGTAAGTTTGATGCGTGTCTAATTGATTCCGTTGAGAGAGTGAGACTCGATTGGGAAAGACATTAGGAGTGGGGCGTGAGGGACCTACTCTCACTATTTCCTAGGGCAAGGCTTAATAAGTACGCTCTCAAAAATCATGCTAAGGGGCATATCTATGAGAGAGTAGTGCGCCTTTCAAGATGTAGACCCTTAGTAAACATGTTAGGATACACTTTATTGGACCCCATTGAAGGTGAGTAGACACATCTGGTACCTTCCATCCTGAAAGAATTCCCTAGGCTTTTCCCAAATCTGTGACCTTGTCTGGTAGTTTAGTTAGTTCCTACCATTAGTTCAAGACAACCAATCAATCAACCTTTAATAGTTTTATATAAATATAAATAGTTAATCTAGGTTAGCTTCGTCTAGACATGGTAATAACCCGTATCATTGAGAAAAGATTCGACCTCAGGGTAGCTTGCTGGTTATATATCGACTCGTATACTTGCAAGTTATTCTTATTGTGTTGAGAATACATCAGTCCTCCATCCTCGTCCCAATATGGAAATAGTAATCTCTCTCTCCCCCTTCCCGACGACTAGAAGTCATGCTTCTTCTTTGACCATCCCTTTTCCAAGATGTACCATGTTTTTAACTTGACCGTCTGTGAAGCCGTTTGGCAACCTCGAGGCAAAAACCCCACGAGCTCCCTTCTTTTATACTTGATCATCATAGAAAGCCTTGAGTCAAGGGGAAGGCTTATATCAACGAGGGTGGTAGTGGCCTCTCAAATTCGTGTTCTATCTTTCTTGTTTTGCTTGTACAATTAACAACATGATGGAGAGAGGGGATCTAGAGACTCCTGTGTCGCCCTTGGAGGGAGTCGGGCCTTCAACCCAGCGACCGGTGATGTGTGAAGCAAAAAGTCTAGCAAATTACCCACCCAAGAAGGCTCGTATACGAGGTAACGAAGAATGTGGCAAAATCACCTCTAAAGAAAAACTTCACAGGCCTCGATGATCCTTCTCATACTAACTTATTTGAGATCGAGGAGGATCCCCTCGGTCGAACGTCCAAAGAGGATCACCCATGTGGAAAATTCGAGAACTCTGTGGGAAAAAGGTGTTCATATACACTCCCTCGACAAAATCTTATTGCAGTAGCCAATCAGGACTTATCCATCTCGAGCCCCAACCAAGGTGACGTGAAACGGACTTTGTCACCCAAAAAGAAGATAATGCGCAATACCACTATTCATAAGTGGGCTAGATGTTTACATGTTACATCTCGAGGAAAAGATGTTAGCCCTTGTAAATCCCATAAATAGGCTGAGTTGGCCAGTGTAATGGACAAGCCATTTTAGGAGATTAAAGTTGGGCTACACCATGGTAACCAACAACGTTCCGTCCTTCTACTCCGGGGAGTTGTATGGTGTGAATCAAATGAAACATTTTTCCTTGGTCGCATCATTGGTACCGTATGTGAAAACGTTTCTCATACCCATTGAGAAGCTCTCCAGCTAACACACCTAAGATGAAAACCCTTACGGATAGAGATCCCATGTCGATAGTAGAAAACAAGACACGACAAATGAAACTCTTCGGCACTCCCCCACGAAAAGGAAAAGGCAAGTGAATTGAAGCATAAAGCCCGATAGAATATAATTCTTTACATTGTGATAAGTCTGATGGGAGATAGGCATAGTAATCCCTTAGTCTTTCTAAATTCTTTGAGTTAGATTTATCCTTCAATTTAAGATATCCAAAAGTTAAATTGTATAAAGGATAGATTAACTATACAATTTTAGTATTTGTGATATCATCGAAATTCATTGAAGATCTAATCCTCTTGAGGTTAACAATTACCATCTCAGTGATAAGCTTATTTGACTTACTTTGAATATCCCAATTTTAACATCTAGACATGTTTTTTTTGCTATAGAGACTGTGAAGACAAGACTGTGTAATAAAATGGAAAATGAGTTCCTAACCAATTTATTATTAGTGTTTATTGCAAAAATAAATTGCTCAGTTTCTTGACATTGATTCAATTATTGAGGATGAAGAGATGATTGTGTATCCAACACAAGTGGGGGAGGTTGAAGAGGAAAAAAGCGCAGTGGTTGGAGAATTGTTGGTAGCACAAAGAGTTCTCAACATAAAAGCCAATGATGAGGAACAAAATCAAAGGGAGAACAAATTTCACACTAACTGCAATGTCAACAATAAAGTATGCAATGTGATCATTGATGGAGGGAGTTGCACCAACATTGCTAGCACCTACTTGGTTGAGAAGTTGGCCTTGACTACCTCAAAGCAGCTGCGGATTTATAAGCTCCAATGGCTAAATGATTGTGGTGAGGTTAAGGTAATAAAGCAAGTTTTGATTTCCTTGTCCATTGGGAAATATGAGAATAAGGTCCTAAGATGTGGTTCCCATGGATGCTTGCCATTTGTTGCTTGGAAGAACATGACAGTATTACTTGAAGGTGACCCATGATGGCTACACAAATAGGTATTCCTTTACTATTAGAGGAAAATCTATTACACTTGTACCTTTATCACCAAAATAGGTCATGGAGGACCAATTAAGATTACAAAAGGTGAGAGAAAGAGGCCGAGTGAAAAGGATAGAAAAGATGATGAGAGAAAAAAAGAGTTGAGTGGAAAAAGAGAGATGAAAAAAAAGAGAAAAGAAAAGAGAGAAAAGAAAAGAAAGTAGGGGAGTGAAAAAGAGAGATTTTTATGATGCAAAAGAGTGAGAGGACCATGTTTTTTCATCATCTTCTGATTGTACTCACGTACAAAGAGGCTTCCCTATACTAACAATCTCGTCAGTAATTTGCCAAGCGAAGGTGTCTTTCTTTTGCAAAGATTTGCAGATGTTCTTCCTAAAGATTTACCCTCTGACTTGCCTCCAATTTGAAGGATCGAGCCTCAGACTAATTTCATTCCGGGAGCATCCATCACGAATTGGCCCGCTCAATTAGATAAGTTGTTGGAGGAGAGATATGGATGTGAAAGCATGAGTGCGCGTGCGATTCAAGGTAAGGAAAAAGTGTCGAATAGTGTATACTGATCCAAAGGTATATTCCACTTTTCTTTTTAGATACGCAAGTGCTTGGATTTGAATACATCAAGGAGTTGTATGCCCAGGATCCTGATTTTCATGATGTATGTGAAGGGGTAGCATTTGATAAGTTCTATATGCATAATGGATTATTATTTAAGGAAAGTACATTGTATGTTCCTATGTGTTCATTGCATGTGAGAGAATTTCATGGTGGTAGTATGATAGATCATTTTTGTGTGACTAAGACTTCAGGAATTTTGCATGATCATTTATTTGAACCTCATATGAAAACATGGGAGGATTATTTGCCATATGTTGAATTTGTAAACAAGTGTTCACCTATTAAAGTTGTTTATGGCTTTAAACCATTGTTACTTACATTTGGACTTAACTCATTTACCTTTATGTGAACGCTTGAACCTAGATGGCAAAAGTAAGGCCATTTTTGTAAGGATTTAATGACAAGGCCTATACTTTCGGCCCACCAGGTGAGTATGGTGACCGTATAAGCCTTAATGTCACTGATCGGTTTCCGTTTGATGTAGGTGGCGATTTGAGGACAAATCCTTCTAAAAAGGAGGAGAATGATACTAACCATACTGCATCCAAAGAGGCCAAGGTAACTCAAGCCCCATTATCATTTTCGAGTGGGCCAATGACAAGGTTAAGAGGTAAGGCTCAAAGAAGCACTTACTAGGCTCATTCAAACGTAATGGGGTGAGTGGAAGGTGGTTGAAGGGGGCTTAAACAAGCATACAAATACAATGGGTCTAATCCATATTGTAGAGTGTGTGAACACGTGCATGGACATGCATGTGTCGAGATTAAATATGTAACAAATATGAACAAGGGTTCAGTCAACATCTCTAGTTATTGTATGAAGGGTGAAGGCCATGTGTCAACCCTTGGACAATGGACTAGGCACACGGATGAAAGAAGGCCTTTATGAAAGGAATGTTGGAAGGTTGTTCAATGTCACGGTCAAAGTTATTTAAGGAGGGTTGATTAGAACTTTTGATTTGGTTAGATTGTAACCTATAAATAGGCCATAGTCGAACTTAGTTTGTTAGTTTTTGCTTTAATTAAGTTGTCTTTTTAGAGATGTGTCCTCCTTGCTTTTATAAAACTCTTTAGATTTATCTAACTTGTCTACTGGCGTCCCAAATTCGAAACTTATCACTCGATTCTGGGTTGAGACAAGTTATCTTCAGAGTTTAGTTAGTCACGTTTTTTTTTTAATTTGTGTTCTCACCGCATTATAGGTGACGGGTCAAGTCAAACAAACTTGTTTTTTGATCTTGGGTTTGAACCATTAATCATTGGTATTAGATTTTGTTACATTTGTTGTTAAGATTCCTAACATGATTCGACACAACAAATTCTGAAAAATCTCTCCCTGCTCCTTGAAATCTTGACTCAGGCTAACAACCGGCCACACCCATAATCCAATTGGTGGTCAAGTGATCATTGATCTAGTGTTTTATAGGATGTGTGAATCATTCAAAGTAAAAAATTAAGGAAATGTTTGCAATAAGCTTTTGAATAAATGCTTTCTCAATGAAATGGGTTTGGGAGTATTTAGGGTCATTCTTTTCGGCTCGGACAATCAAATTTAAAAAAACAAAATATAAATTGGGTTTCTTTCAATTTTGGAACTTTAATATTCTTTAAGACCCATTATTTATAGTTTAGTCCATATATATATATATATATATAGGGGACAGTTCCGTTGACATCAAATTTTACACAATTCGTGACACTATTTTCTTAAAAGTCTTTGTTTAGGGTCCGTAGGGTTTAGGGTTTGAGGTTTAGGGTTTAGATTTATAGATATTTAGGTATTAGGGTTTATATTTTCGAATTTAGAGCTTA
>JAOWBN010184699.1:0-16511 GCA_028565015.1 Pinguicula moranensis
ATTTACGAAATAAGTGTTTTGCGCAGCCAACCTTCTACTACTTGTTCTTATTTTAAGAAGGTAAACCTTCTAAAAAAATAAGACTTCCTGACATATTTTTTTTTTCTAAAAAATAATCACCTCAATTCCGGCACCGGGGAGGGGCTCCGGCATGGGGAGGGTTGATGCTCCGGCACCGGGGGGTCCGGCGGCTGCCGCCGCTGGCGACGGGAACTCCAGTATGGCGGCTTCGAAAAATTTCGGACCCTTAAGGCACCTCTATTGTAAAAATAATAATTTTTTAAGTACTTGCGTAAAACAGGGTCCCTTTAAAAAATAAAAAATAATAGAAGAAGGCCTGCGCAAAACAGGGCCCAAGCGATGATGGTATTATCTTTGTATTAAAAAAGGATGAAATCATTGATAATTCTTTTATTTTTGGTGCTAATAATGAATGAAATCAAAATAATTTTATTAAATTTCAATACTTATATTAATAAGATGGTGCAATGTATATTAAATTATAATGAAAGTAAATGCTGTGTATATCTTATCCCATATCCTAACTTGATGAAAATATATTAGGTATATTGTTGGTGGTCTTATCTTATGACCGCGCAATTTCTTACTTGCCTACATAAAAGGTCCTTAAGCTTATAACAAGAGAAGCTCAGTTCAGACAATTGCATTCAGAAACACTGCTCTCTCTCTATGTATCAATATCCAATCAGGTGCCATTATTCCTGAACAAAACAATTTGGGAAATCCAAAGGCATAAATCAGGGACGCTGTTAAGTTTTGAGCTAATGACAACATTTACAAAGGACAATGACCCTGTAATAACCAGACTCTCAGCCGGTTATAGAGCATGCTCCCCATGTCTCTCATACCTCTGTAAACCTCAAATCATAATAGGTGCCTTGCTACATTATCACGATAAAACAACCGAGGGTGGATTACCTGCAGGGAACCTTTGTCTCCTGGGGCGCCTAGTCGTCTTTCCCCATCCTGTTAGGCTTCTGTCCTCTAAACTGGTGTTACTGAGTTGTCGCATGAGGGAGGTGCAAATAGGCCTTGCAGCGGGAGGAGGGACAATTTCAACCACAGACCTCTTCCTGCCTCGACCACCACCATTTCTAGAACCACTTCTTCTTGTCAACCCTGAATTCCAAGAATGACCGATGGCCCTCATAAGCCCACCAAATATCTGAAGATCCTCACTCACCTCATGCCGTGATAGTGATGTCAGACCTGGGAGAATGTCACGTTGGAAATCCCTCCTCTGCCTTCCTCTTCTTGATTGGCCTCTTCTTGGTCTATTTGTCAAGCCATTGGCGCAGGAGTCTTCTACATTCTGGAAGTCGAGAAGAATACGCTTAGGCATGTAGTCTTCCTCTTTTGTTGCTTCAAGTTGTAGGGTCATAGCCTCAAACTCATCCATCTCCTTGGTAGAGTGTTTTGAATCCTTGCTGGGTGTGCTTTCATTTCCATCTTCACATACAGACAAGAGGACGACATCTGCAAACAAGAGGAGGGATTCTGCAAAATAGGTTTCAGATGCATGGCACGTATCTGCATTTATAGGCATTTGTGGGCATGACGAGGAAATGGCAACCATAAGTTCAGCTGCATCTCTGAGAACTTCATCCTGAATTTGCTCATTACTGTATTCATACGATGGCATGGGTAGGTCATCTTGTTTACTTTCTTCCGGAGGCACATTATCTTCCTCATGCTCCAGTAAAATGGGAGCTTCCAGATCTAACTCCAACGTTCTCTTAGTGCTGTCACTTTGTCGCTCATCACAAGGAGCTGCATTATCCTCACAATCACTTGCAAAGGCATTTAGATCAATGTAGTCTCTGATGAAGGCATCCTTTTTCTGTTTTTTCTTCTCCACAGTATGTTCTGCAGCTACCTCCTCATCTGGCTCACAAGCTGCATTTATGTCTATCATTCCACGCTTCCTCGTGCAAGTGGCACTCGGTCCTTCCGGGTTGCAATCATTGACCCCTGAGGTGGAAACAGCCGATGATAGCTCTTCATGAGCTCGTCTTTCAAAGATGGGAAACCCAAGCATTTTGTTAACAGTTTTAGCCTCAGCAATCTCCTTTTCCCTCGTCATCTTGGAAGTACTTGATGTCAAAATCGTTGCAGGAGTTGGCATTTGATTAAGATCTTTGCCTGTTTCATTCATGCAACACAATTTGCTGGAAGATGCAACCTCATTCACAGGCTCTGCTTTAGGTTTAAGCCAAGGAAATGCTGTGACAAGGCCTTCTGGATCGCACTTCCCTATTTTCACATTAATATCTTCCAGAATTATAACCTCATCTGATGGGCTCGTTGGAAGTTCTTCGTTTAAGTCAATAACAATAGGAGACTTGGAGCTTTGATTACGGGATCCCTTCCGGATATCAATGCCAAGATTGCTTGAGCGCTGGGATGCTACATTGTCAAACCTACTGCAGTTAGAAAAACCAAAGCCAGAGGGCAGCAAGTTAAGTCGTGATTCCTTGGACGCCGAAGCAGAGCCTTGGTAAAATCCATTAACCGCCGATTCACCTTGCAAAGCTGGATTCAACCTGGAACTAGAACTGACAAACAACTTTGTGACAACATGTTCCTGGCTTTGAGCTGAAACTGCCGCAGCTGAACTTAAATTTGTTTCGAATGTGGTTATCTTTTGACCAAAGTCATCTGAGGGCTTTGCCCAAGATGGGACAGAAGGAGCCCATGGACCTGCAGAAGAACTGAAGAATGGGAATGAAGATGGTGTATGAGACGCTATATATTGCAATTGGCTATTATTGGACCGATGATTATCTCTATTAGAAGGTCCCAAACCATGTCTTAGTCCCTCTCTCCACCTGTCTTCTTCCTTACTGTAAGGACTAGGATGTATGCCAGGTGGTTTATGAATCGGGTTCAGCATGCCATGCCGAAGATTGGACATAAATGGAGATCTATCTGGCTGATTACTTTGCGTTAGAGAACTAGCAATACTCCTTGAGCCTGCAAGGTCGAGATACAGAAAATTTAAATAACAGAAATAACCATTTTAGTGAAACAAATCCATTTACTGACACAAGAACCATTTTAGTGCGCAAAAGGTGCAGAGGTAATTATTCAGTACAAGAATGACACAATTTCCTGAAAAATATACCTGCATCATATGTGTGGAAGAGCCTTCCCCTGTTGTGTACTTCACTGTCAACAGATGAATTTATCAAAAATCCATTACTCAAATGAAAGTCGTTCACATCAAAAGAAGCAGCTTTTGATTTGGCAGGCTGATTCAAGCCTTTATTCTCGCCATTTTCGGGAGTAAGATGAAGAAAATTAACCGATGATGGGGCAGTTGTTTCTTCAACCTGAATGGGCTCATTGAGATCAACTAACTCGTCAGAGACCCTTAAGCAGGAAGCTGAAGCATCTCTAGCACAATCAGCCCTCACACCTGCACAACCATCTAGGAACAACTTGGTGCCACTTGCAGGCCCCATGTTCTCTTTATATTTCACTTCTTCTACATCTATGCAGTCATCAGCTGGTAGTTGAAGATCAAACGTCTTCCTCACTTTCAGAGGTCGTCCATCCAATGCTACAGATTCCTTTGAAATTGACCCATTCTGCAGAGGAAACTGATTAAGTTCTGCTCTGTAGCCCCATGTATTAGCTGGAGAATTAGTAATTTCAACTCCTGAACCAGATGTTCTCCCGTTAAAAGAATTCATCAGTGGAAAGCCAGAAATATGCCATTTGGCAGCCTCTGATGGTACTTGAGGCCCTTGGAGACATGACGACGATGCCGGTTCCATTGATGGTCGAAAGTTATGCACTTCTTTCCGTTTGGCTTCCTCCATCATGTTCCTTTGTATCTGGTAAAGCCGGTGGAGCTCACAAACCTATACAGCAAAAGGAAAATCAACAAGCCATGCTTCTGATGCATACAGTTTAAAGAATATGGACTGAGATAACAAACCTTGCGCTTGAGACTTTCTTGATAACTGAGAAATGAAATTGCTGGATGCCCAACACGAGAACTACTAAACATAAACGAAGACAAACTACCTGATTCTTAAAAACGGCCTCATGCTCAAGCATTTTCTGCTTCAAGGCATCCCTTTCATGCTCTTGATGACCATCTTCTGAAGTCCTTTGCATATATCCATTGTTATATTGCGCAAGTGGTGTAGACTTGTCTCCATAAACGAGGGGCCAGCTACTACTGCTCGAGTCCTCGTTCAGATCTCTCATAGAGCAAAATCCCCGTAAGTAGCTTTCACAGTGTACTTTTGTGCCCATTCCTGTATTGGGTACCAAATTCAGTAATTGACGAGTACATCAAGCAAAGTAGCACAACTCCTACTAATTTTCCTTCGTTGCCATAAAAGGATAAGACAAGGTTTTGTTCACCTTGTGACAATCAAATTAGACAAAAATCCAGTCCCACACCACACAACTTACAAATTATTGTGCAGCAGTTTGGATTGACAAGGAACACAAACCAGAGAAATGTGGAGGATAATTTGGTTGGCAGTTTTTTGGCATATCTGGTCACAACATAATGGATGTGTTTGGAGGGATGATAACCATGGGGATTACAGCATTGAAATGCTCATCAGGATTTGGAGCTGGATAACAGCACACGCCAAGCAAGCAAGAGACTGGGATTAAGAGAGTGGATGAAAATCCTAATTCCTGCTGTAACAGCAGATTTAGTTCAAATGCGTATGCAGAATCAAATTTTTGGAAGCACAACTTATATTTCCTTAATGGACTTTGAATTACCCAAAAAAACATATAAATCATTGTGTCACAAGATAATAAAGGCTAGATCTTCTCACCATAATTCCAAATCAAAAGGTATGCCAAGTTACATAGGGAGTCGAATTAAATTCATAGAAAATGATGTCAAGCAAGTATCAGTTGAACTTATAATCAGATTCATATTAATAGCATACAGGTCATTTTTTATCTGATCCTAACTGCTTTCCTGAACAATAAAAACAAGCATAGCAAACAACATATAGGATTTTTGTTTTGAAATGCTTCCCCAGTTCACATACAGCATTCAGGAGTTCCTTATCATGACGGTACACACAAAATACATGTAACAACTACTTGCAACAGCAGCTTGAAAATAATAAGATAGAAGTCCTTATATGAAACCATTAAGCAACTGAAATCATACAACTTCACATCTAGGGAAGGTCCCTCCTCTGTAAGTGAAACCAGAAGCATTTTTCTCAAAAGATTTCAGAAATACAATTCCTCATTCTTTTGCCCTCAAAAAAAGTATTTGTTTGCCCTAAACAACCACAGACATCTCCATTTTATAATCGTTTCTCGCCAAAAAGTTCAGTATTATATCGATTATCATTAATGATAAACCTGAAAAAGCAAAAATACAGCTCATCTACAGTCGTCACTTATTCAGAAAATCTAGTGAATGGTGGTACGATGCATTTTACATGACCCGCAATTAAGTCATGCTTATCGAAAGAAATCCACTGGCACAATCTCATTACAAGGATATCCTGAAAGGACTCCGGGTTTATTCTCATGACCAAATTCATTGAAAAGCTCCATTGGGACAATTCTCAAGGGAAATAGTTAATGCCAACAAGAAATGGAAAATGCATTCTTTTCTCTAACCTTGGGCAAATTGTAGCGGCGTGATTCAAATCAAAAGTTGAAAGCATGCGACATTTGTACCTCAAGACTGATACTCCAAAATTAATCATTTCTTGTTTTTCATGTGCCAAGTAGACTGCGTTTCTAGACTAAAAGATGCTAGTATGGATAGAAATTATATAGCTATCATTTAGAATACCGCCAATTCTACTTTGCTCATTCATTTAAGTTAAGACGTGAAATTGGAATCCTGTTCATTTAACTTCGTCAAACTTTTATAAGAACTCCAAAGGAAAGTTTCATAAATGAAATTGAATTAATCATTTGACTAACTGTTTTTTACGTAAATGATAAGTAGAAACACGCCGAGAATAATGATTTATGTATGCTTTTTTTAGGTAAGTATGACATGGAATTTCAAAATGTACCAACTGGAAGGAAAAATGAAATGCAGAAACAAATATGGTTTAGAGACAATGTGTTAACAGTTCACCCGAGTTTCCATGTCAGAATTTTGATATAATCCAACTGATGCCTGCCTATTGAATCCATATACTAGGGGATTGTAAGAAACAAGGAATTAGTGGAACATTATTTAGGCTTGAAATGGAGTAAGTTCTTTCTATGCTTAGTTACGCACAAATAAACAATGAATCCAATGAAGCCTCAGAACATCTGAAACGACATAGGATGCCATTAAAATGATTCAAAGAACTGTCTGCACCTAAAGAATCAGTTTAACCATCCATGTTACTCGTTGATGAAGATCAAATAAAAGGCATGCAGTGAGAAGAAATTTCGTGAACTCTATAATCTAGAAGATTTTCGTATCAAGACTTGATGTAGCAATGTGAGCTCATTATGACTAACATTATTAGATTTTCGCAAAATCAGGACCAATAAAAAAATAATCAACAATGATAGATTCAGGTAATAATTTGCTGAAGCCAACAACAAGCAGAAGTTAGATAGGTAGGAGATGAAAATATAAAAAGAACCAGGATGCTATCTGGATGATCGCACACTACAATCAAGTACCCACCAATTTGCTACGAACAACAGCAAAGTTACACGAAGAAACTATTGTTGAAATCATAATGTACCAATCCAATTCACCAGCAAACTTAATCAATCATCACTTTGAACTCAAAACTGCATTTCATGTAGTAATTATGATTCCAATCATACAATGTTAGGTCGTCAAACAAACTAACAAGAATAATGTTCCTCTCCTGGTTCACAGTAAAAGCCTAGTAAATCTTAGAAAACAGAAACAAAATAAAAACCAACAATTACCTTAGACCCACATCCTGGAACCACCTCTATTCAAGAGACCCTCATGGATTGAATCATCCAACAGTGCGTATCAGAGTAGGCAAGAACTCTCAGTGTAACGTAAAAGTCAAAGGCTTCCCACACTATAACAGTGACCAACGATGGGCAGAAAAATGAAAAATAAAAAAATAATAATAATAAAACGAATTTCTAAGAATTGGCATCGAAACAGAGCTACAATGAAGCGGGCTGTTTGGCAACTCCATTGAAGCAGCTCAGATCCTCATCAAAGTCGACTACAATTCGAAGATTTCGATCTGCTGTGCCACTCTCTCTCCGCTCTCTATCGGGGAAGAAAAAGAAGCTGAGCAACATAGAGAGAGAATGAGAGAAAATCTATATAAGAAAAAAGAAGGAAAAAAAAAAGAATTCTTGCAGCTGTCTGCATTTAGTTATTTACGATTAATCATATTTATATACGAGATATTATATTAATGAATATTTATTAGCACAATAGAAAAACTCCCCACCTAGTGAAATATATAGACATAGGATTGGACCAGACATCGACATCAGTACTATGGAATCTGGAAAAAATGCAGAAAAAAATCTATTCACATTGTGCTCCGTCGCATCCGTACATTGCGCATGGATATCGGGTCGATATCTAAATTTTGGTACAATTATCAAGTCTCGGTTTTTACACAATTTTTTTTTTCTTTTTTTAATATTTTTTTATCAATTAAAATATCCCATTTGTCTTACGTGGATTACACAATTTTTTTCACCTTATACATATAAACAAAGCATTCCTTGTTTTCAGCCACTAACATTAAAAAAAAGATCGCACTTGATATCTATAAACACAAAAGTTTTCCCAATTGATACCTATAAATATTTTATTTTTTTAATACCTATAAATACCTTTTTCCATTTTATCGACCTTATTAAATAGAAAAAAAAGTTTTTGTAGTAAAATTTTTATAAATTAAAACATCTTTATAAACATTTTTTTTGTATCGGTTTCAATTTTTACAGATACATTTATAAAAACCAAAATTGAAATTGATTTGTTTTAATACCAAAAATTGAAATCAATAAAAACAAAAATTGAAATCGATAAAAACAAAAATCGATACCAAAAATTGAAAATCTAAAAAATTATCAATTTTTTGGGTTGATTTTTTATTTAGTTTCAGTAAAAAAATACTTTTTTTAATTTTTTTGCTCATCCTAAATAGATAGATAATTAGACTATTAATGAGTGTGAATGAGCAAATTTCTTGACGGTAAATGGTAATACTATTTACCGTCTGATGCCATTACTCTATTATCGTATTATATCTATTTTATGGTAATACAGAATTATAACGGTTTTGATTTTGAATTACCGTTTGAAATGGTAATTACCGTTAAATACTATTTTGAAAATAGTGTTGTTTAATTTAAGGTACAATTTCAATGAAAAATATTCAAGTTCTCTACTTGCGTCGTGACCTTCTCACCTTCTACGAGGGCACAGTTTCTCTGACTCTGAGAAATTCAATTTCTCTGTTCGCATCGCGACCCTTCTCACATTACATGTACTCTACTCTCCGTAAGGTTCACAGAGAATTTTAAGTTCTTTGACAAAGGTAACGATTTTTTATTTTGATGCTGATTTTGTTTCTGATTTTGTCTTTGACTTCGCGCTCCACGTTCTTGTGTTGGGTTTGTTTGCTCATTTGGAGTTGACTAGGAGTTTACTTTTTCGGTAAGTTCCTTAAAGATTTTTGGTAATTAATTATAACTAAAATAAAAATGTTATATTGTCATTTTTTTAAATAAAATAATAATTTAGTAAAATTTGAAATAATCTTTAAAGCCCTTTGAGAGAATAAAAAAATGTTCATAAATAGCTATCATATCAAAAATACTAAAAAAATTATCAAAAGTTAACAAATAAAATAAAATAAAAATAGCGGTAACGATGAAATATCATTACCGTACCATTTATCAAAACACTAAAATAATACAATTTTTCGATATGATAATGATAATAAAAATTCATTATCGCAAAAAAAAGTACGATAATCATACTAGCCATTTCGTTATAGTGGTAAAGGCCTATTAATGAGTCCTAACATATATCTCATTCCAATATGCAGGAGTCTAGAGTTTACCAACTGAAGCACTCCCGGTCCGATTGGCTAGTGTCAGGTGTCTGATAGGCATCGGGCACACCTCTGACACAAGATTATTTTACGATAATAGTTTTGTTTTTGAAGATTTTTACCATTCATTTATTTGCCCGTTATTTATTTAGATCTATGGTTATTATTGGGAGTTAATATTATAATAGCATGTGAAAGAACAGTTTCAAAAAAAATTAAAGGGGGTCCAAAGTTTGATTTGATATTTGAGTGGGTGCAAAAACTAAAAAAAATATTTTTTTTTTGGAGAACCCTCGCTAAAACTTAAAGATTCTTTTTTATCTGCAATCTCGGCATCCGTTATAATAGCTCAATTAGTGCAAACTGGCTATGAGGATAACTAAGGGTTAAGTATGTGAAAAAAATCGATATCCTGCATTTGGTACAGTTCTGTAAGGATAACGAGAAAACAAAATCCACCGTTGGGTATTAAGTATGTGATAATAAGTTAACTTCAATTTCAGGATATCATATGTGGATTTACAAAAATACTCTTATAAATGTGATATAAATGCTTCATGAACCCTAATTTTCCAACTCAATCCTAATTCCAAATATGGGATACAGTGCTGTGAAGATCTGTGTAAATGAAGTAGAATCCATCCTCCAAAGCCGAGCACGACGTTCAGCCACCGCGCCACCATCATCAGATGGTAACCCACCCCCACCCGCACACACACGAGTTATACATAGAAATAGCAGTTCATACCAGCAAATCTTTGTTTGGTATTTTCAAATACTTTGACTTTATATATATATATATATATATATATGTGTGTGTGTGTGTGTGTATTTATCCATGAGAGATTTTTTTTTCCTTATGTTAGTAGGCGGAATTTTTTGCTTTTTGGTTGAAATGGGCGATGCTATTTTTTTTTTTTTTTGAGATTTACGATTTGAGAATTTGTTGTGTTGTTCATAAGTGTGCGAATCAGAATCTGATAACTCTGATTTGTCGCCCTAGACATAATTTGAATTCACATGAGGAATATAATTTGGTGATTGACATTTTTTATTTGATTCCTCACAATGAATTTTCCCTCTCAAACATTTGATTTTTTCTTTTTGTGTCTTTGATTTTCATAAGAGGCTTGCAAAAAACAGGCTGATGATATATTTACCTCCGTGTTCTTCATTTGAATGATGAAAGTATTATTTTATGAGTTAACAGTGATTATTAATAATTATAAATGCATCATATCCAAAAATCTCGCACCTCCAACCAGGTTTTCTCTGCGAATGTATGCCCGCGAAGGTTGGAGTTACTTGATGAATCTCCCCCTTCTGCTGCCGATAATAGATTTGACGCGAATAGAGAATCCCGGGTATTTGAAGGAGAATCCAATTGTCGTGAACGGCCAAGTTGATGCGAATCGCGACGTCGCTAGGCGCCTCTTTGCCGTAGGTGAATCTTCCTCTTGTATAAAAGCCAAACGCTCCTCCGACGCCTTGATCCATGAGTTCTTCATGTAGTTTCACGTTTTAAGGTTTATTAGACTATCTTGTATTATGTCTTGTGTTGTAAGACCCAATTTTGTTTCTCTTTTTTTTTTTTTATGATTCCTCACATTATGTTTTTATTTATGAGGGCCAAGAGTCTGATTTTCATATTTTCGTATGTGAAAAAGATTAGTATTTATAGTGAATTTTGTTTTGGTGGCACAAAATCGTTTGTTTGTCTCCTATTTCATTCTTCATTCTTGGCTTTTTTCTACGCCTGGAATTTGCAGTTAAGGCTAGCAATTACAATCCTTGTTCTTAGCTTCTTATGTCTTATGTCTGAAAAGGATTAGTGCATAATGATTCTTGGGGATTAGCAACAACTTCATTTGAGTTGTTTCCAATGCACGGGCTACATTTTTGGTTTGTTGTCAGAACTGTTTTCCATTCTATAATCGCCATATTATTTCAATAAACTATCTGCTATAGTGCATTCTAGGAACTACGTCTCCCAGGTTTATATGTTAGGCCTGTGTTGTGTATTGCTCAAGATTTTCTTCTATATGATTGTTTTGTGGCATTGTTGACCCTCAACCAATTAAAACACCATGTCCAAATCTCAGGTGCTCTGTAGTTTCTTTCTGTTAGTCACATAGGATGTCGTTGAAATTGTTCTGGTCAAAGGTGAGGCCTCTTGGCTCTTTTCATCAGGTTTGGCTTCGTTGCGAGGCGGTTCTGCAATAGCTTCAAGGTAAATTCACAGACTTTTGTAGGTAGTAAGTTATTCCATGCGTTCTTAGCTGCGCAATGTGCATCCCCTAGCCTCCATTCACATTGCATTAGCTCATCATAAACTAGCTTTATTGTACATGTGTTGTTGGATGTTGTGCGCCAACTCCAGATATTCTGTGTAAGAGTTGTTGGAGGCTCCAATTCCAACAAGGTCTCCAATTCTTTATAAAAATATCTTCCATGTTCATAGCTAGTGCCACCATTTCTCTTCTCTAGTGGTTGTATTATCTCCAGTTGCATTATAGAGTCTAACATAACTTAGTGCAAAACAAGCATTGTCTGTCCATAGGTTTGTGCCTCTTTTGTCTCCAATTTGTCTCTGGATGCCTTTGCGCCACCAGGGAGATGGTCTGTCCCCTCAATGTGGTTGTTCAAATATATATTTGTGGTCCATATAATGCCTATATTAACTTTGACCAAAGCCTTGGCTTCATATAATGCCACAGGTTACAGAATGCACTCATCATGAATGTAGGCAGATACAAGATCAAAACCTATTTGAAATCAAAAACTTGTCATATGAACTGATGCACTAAATAGCCAATTGCAAGTAAAAGTTGTTGTCTAGTACATCTTAATCCAAGCAATCTAAGAAAGTCTCAAAAGTTTCCATACATCTAATCCAAAAGTTCAAAACATATTACCTACCATAGTTCACAAAACATTGAAAGCATTGCATGTTCAAACATAAATTTCCACCAACAACACGTGACCAAAACACAAAACATGTTGTTTGTTCAAGAAATCTCCCCAACAATAAATAGTTGGGAAAATTCTGCACGACCTGCTTCATCCATACTGATAAAGTAATAATAGTGCCTAGAATGCGTCAGCATGTGATCAACCAGATGAAGCCTATTCGGAACGGTCAGACCTCCAATTCCTGCGAGATATTTAATTATCTTTGTTGTCTTTTCATTATCGGGATCTTCAACATTTTTTGTTGTTGCAGTGAGACTAAGTTTTCTACCCTTTTGAATAATGCATCAGTACTGGACATTGTCTCCGAGGCCTTACATGATAGACTTGGCTGACTATCCGGCTTTGTTCTCTTGCGCCGTACACGACTTACACTTGATGCACAATCTCTGTTGGATGCTGACTTGTTCATTGCTATAGGAGTGTTCTTGGGTTCTAGCTCCTCAACTTCTTTATCGAAATCATCGGTTAGTGCTTGGATCTCGCTGTGTGTAGCAGGATTTCCTTCTCTGTAATGATGTGATCTCTTGCGCCTGATCCCGTAGCCCGATATTGGCCAAAAAGCTCACCCTACAAGTCATTGTAGAGGAAAGACTTACCTTTCAGTGGTAGGTACTTGTTGTTCACCTATACATAAACAAATAAACAAATAAACGTCATACTTTCTTAACAAATAAATAAATTGCTTAATGGAATACTTACCAAGGCGTATTCTTCCCACATGTCCTCAAAGTCAACTACTATAGAATGCGTCCCTTGGTCTATTGATAGAAAGATTGAACAATGGTCATAGGACAGCTTGAAGAGTATCAATATAGTTGTATATTGCATCTTTACTCTAATATAACTATCCTCTTTGGGTTGTACGTTGGAATTGAAAGTTGATTCATTGCTAATCCTCGTCTTTATGTGTTATCAACATTATTGTTAATAATTGTTGGCTTGGGTTTCCCTAAATGTGAGGATGAGCCAAGGTTTATTTGGGATTATTAAGCCCATTTTTTAAAATTATTTTTGCCAAAGAGTTTGTCTTGAGTTGCAAAACTCAACAGCCAGGAAAAACCAAAAAAGCGCAGAGGGGTTTTTAAGGTTTTATGTTGCTGCCAGATTTGATCGAATATCCTAATCGACACGCATCCATGGTCTGATCTTCCTGACATTTTGTGGGTGTGTTCGTGGTTCAGTGATTTACAATTTGAACTGTTGAATCTGTCATAATAGCTATGTAGCTACCAATTTTTTACCATAAATAGTAGTTGGTAGGATTTGTGATAGTATTGCTATAAACTCTATTTTGTTGTTGAGAATATGTTGTATTACCTGCATTGTAATCTAGAGATGACTCTTGTGCGCCCATTTTTATTTGATAGTGGAGATATTTGGTGGACTTCAATCCCATGGTTTTTCTTTCCCATGCCAGAAAAGTTTTTCACGTAAAAGTGTTGGTGTCTTGAGGCTTTTACTTTCCTACAGAATTATTGCTTTATTCTATTAATTTCTACTATATTCACACAAAGAGGGAAAATTATATTTGGATTCAACTTGCTTGTTGAGATTGTGATAATGGTTTTCTTCCAACAAGTGGTATCAAAGTTGTTGTTTATTGTGTTGAGCATCTTGTGTTGAATGATGGAAGCAAATATGAGTAGAATGGTTACTTTGAATGGAATAAATTATCACACCAGGAAAGGAAAGATGAAGGGTCTTCTTTGTGTAAAATAGTTCAATCTACCGGTATTTTTTGAAGCAAAACCAGATAGTAAATCTGATGAGGACTGAACTTTGTTGCATCGACAAGTTTGTGGATATATCAGGCAATGGGTGGATGATAATATACTAAATCATATTTGTGATGAGAAACATGCCTCTCGCTTTGGAATAATCTTGAAGAGTTATATGCCCTAAAAACTGGAATCAACAAGATGCATCTCATAAAGTAGTTGATGAGTTTGACGTACAAGGATGGAAGCCGCTTGACTGACTGATCATTCAAATACATTTCAAGGGATAATCAACAAACTTAAGAAGAATGATCATAATGCTCAAGTTGCTAACAAGCATCGTAAGGAAGTGATATTCGAACCAGGAGATTGGGTTTGGCGAACTTTTGCAAGATACAATTTTCCAACCAAGTCAAGTCCAAGCTTGATCCGAGAGGAAATGGTCCTTATAGGGTTTTGAGGCGTCTGAATAATAATGCCTATGAGATTAATCTACCATGTGAGTACAATGTTAGTGCTACAGTTAATATGGTTTATTTAAGTCCTTTTGATTTTGCAGATAAACATGAGTGTGAAGATTTAGATTCGAGGATGAATCCTTCTTAGGAAGGAGGAGATGATGTGAATGTCCAAGCTCCCAGCCATATTACTGACCCCTTGAAGAATATGGGATGTCCAATAACGTGTTCCAAGACCAAAATAATGAATAAGGCATTGACTCTGTAGTTTGAAGGCGTTAGAAACCAAGAAGAATCCAAGATAGATGTTTCCATACCTTGGATCAATTAGGTAGAGTTCATTGATGTGCACTCATTCAACAAATAAGTCCTAGCACGAGTGGACACTTTCATCAAAAGGAGTCCTTGCTCAAGTGGACCTTTTCAACAAAAAGAGTCTTAGCCCAAGTGGACTCTTTCATCCAAAGGAGTCATAGTCCAATTGGACTCTTTCATCCAAAGGGGTCTTAACCCAATTGAACTCTATTCATTCGAGATGAGTCCTAGTCCATGTAGACTCATAATCCAAGAGGAGTCTTAGTCCAAGTAGGATTGCATTTTTTTTTTTAATTATTTAAGTGTTTTAGGTCGGTTAAGCTCTTAATGTTTTAGGTATTTAGATTAGGTTTCTTAGTGTTTTAAATTGATTCAAATTAGGACTTGAATGCCACTCATTTGCTTATAAAAGGATGTGGTAGTTCATTACAAAGATACACATTGTCTTTTTTATTATTACAAATATGAGAGAAATCTCTTTATTCTTTAATTCATGTTCTTTGTAAAAATATAGCCTTGATCTCGTGTTAATCTTTGAGTGGAACATTCAGTTAGACGTTCAATTGAATCTTTGCATTAATTCATTCCTTTCATAACTATTAAGTTAGGGATTTCTAAAGCATGTTTGATTTGGTTTCTAAAACATAACACATTCTCTCTATCTCATCTCTTTCATCCATTTTTTCGTATGGCTTTTTGTTGGGTTGCACATCGTGCTTTTGATTGTTTTTCGTGCAAGAAATAAACTTCTAGATAAAAACTTCCGCTTGCATATGGAGTTTTGCATATGGAAGTACCCTTGGGCGGAACTAGCCCTAAAAATGAGGGTGGGCTAAAACATCATAAAAAATTTTTGCCGTTATTTTATTTCTGTTCAAAAATATAAAAAAATAAAAATTATTTAAATATTTTAAAAAAATAAAAGTTAAAAATATTTAATATAACATAAAAATAACATTCAATCAAAATAATTAATAAAGTTTAAGTAATTAAACAATAAAATATTAAATATATCGCTCCCGGCGACTACTTTTACTGTAAAATTCATCGATAACAGAATTCGAATCAATGTCTATAGATAATTCTCGTTCAATATAAACAACCATCGAATTCAAAAGATATTAATTTTCCATTCTATTGCGAAGAACACTTTTGATACGCTTCGTAGCTGAAAATGCACGCTCTGTTGTTGCAGTAGTGAGACCACGTTCAGGAAGAGGATCATGCTCAGGAGGTGGATGAACAACTTCATTCTCCACTATTCGGGGTTGGGAATTTTCATTATCCACTCTACTTGTATAAGCATCATCTCTTTTGAAAAATGCATATATTGTTCATGTTCTTGCTTTCTTTGCTTTTTGTTGGCTATCCATCTATAATCTAGTAGATAAAAATGAGTAAATAAAATCGGATAAAACTAAAGTTTCACCAAAATGGAAGAAAAACCATTTTTATATGTTTTAAAGAACTTCCATTGTTTTCCGAAATGCAATTTGAACGATCCAATTGCCATATTCAAAAAAAGGAGTGGAACCTTGATGCTGATAGTGGTTTATCCAAACAGTGTAGGTGAGCAAAGTGCATCTGATCATATCAGTTTTATAAATATCAGCAAGATCAATTAAGAAAAGGTTTACAAGATTGAGTTAGATCTGTAGTTCTAGTAAGACCTATTGGGAAGGTCTTCTTGCTTTGAAATTTTCGAATGTATTCTAAAATTATTCTTGTGGTTCAGTCAAGCAAGCACATAATCTTATTCCTCTATCACCCATGACGATACTTGTATTCGGCAGAGCAGATAACCATGTAACAATATAAAATTCACAACTTAAGATAACTATCTAGCATCACATACGTATAAGTAACCAAGTAGTTGGACCTAAACTGGGAAAGGATTAAAAAAGATGAAGCACTGCTCCATCAGAAAGTAAGGTTGCTTAGGCTCATAGCATCATATCACTGTGGAATGATTCAACTGCACTTTTACACATGAAAAATGG
>JAOWBN010184710.1:0-16510 GCA_028565015.1 Pinguicula moranensis
AATATATTTAAAATTTGCCAAAACTCTAGGAGGGGCCACCCACCCACCCCCACCCCCTAGATCCGCCTTTGATGAAGAATCACTAAAACTATACTTTTATTTGAAATTTTGCATAAAGCTTTGTAGATTAGTTGCTTGGTGTACTAAAATATTAAAGTAGTTGGGTCGGTTTTGAATTCCTTTGCCTCTTTTTCATCTCTTTTTTAAAAAATCAAAATAAAAAAAAGAGTGGTGCGGGTTTCGAACCCATGTTCACTAGATTAAATTATGCCATAATGACTACTATACCACATTACCTTAACATTATTACTAAATTCCAAACTTTGGAATTTATTTTTTGTAAAAAAAGTCGATTATTGGTGCAAAATTATTGTTGTCTCTATTATTAGTCAACTAGATTCAACTCTATTTGACCTTCTTTATTTAAACTAAAAATATTTGGGCCCCCCTCAGTAAAATTTCTGGCTTCGCCCCTGTTTAGGTTCGATTATTGCTATAATCGAAACTGAAAACCAACTGAACAACCCTAGTTCCAACTTAGTCACGATGAGAAATAGGAGAATTTTATAGTGTAAGACGCGAAAACAGAACATCTTGTTCTAACTCGTGATATTGAATCTTGTGAGATAGTGAAAGATGGTCCTTCTGCTATTAGAGAGGATGAGTTGGATGAATCGCTCTTGACTGCCATAGGTGCATGAAAGCATTCTTTTTTTTAACGGCATGAAAGCATTCTAAATTCCTTTGTCGGAATTAGATCTCCAATTGCTTATCTGATGATTTGTACGTTGTTTATATTGTAAAGAAGTTAAACAACGAATAAAATTGAAGATGATGACATCAAAAAGTTCTTGTCTGCCCAGTTCTTGAATTTCAAGATGGTGGATACAAAGATTGGCATCTGCCTAGTTCAAGAGATTTTGGAATGTGGCTGAAGGAATAATCATTAATGAATCTTTGAAAGTTTTTTTAATCATTGAGAATTTATCCACTGCATGGATAAATTTCAAGTAATAAAATGAAGATATAATCTCACAAGGAATGTGTTGAAAAACCAAAATTTAAGAGTTTCAAACTACTTCAACGAATGACTAAAGAGTGATAAGTGTTGATTAGTCTACCAAAGTACATAAACAAGATTGAGTATGAAATATTTTTGATCTTTTGAATTAACAAACACAAGTAAATGATACAAACGCTTGGTGAAAGATCTAAAACTTTTTATTTCACCACCTATTGTCTTTGGAATGTTGCTCTTTGGCTTAACTTGGGGGCTTTTATCTTGTTAACAATTGAATTCTCTAATTTAGTTGCTAATATGTCTCGAGTTATACCAACCATATTTGATGAAATCAATAAATAATTTTGGGGTGCGAATTTGTATCTCTCTAATTCCTTTATTTATGTCATACAATTCTCGGAGTTAAGGTATACACATAAATAAACTACAATATACCCAACTTTGTTCCCTAAGAATTGCTTCCTTCATATTGGCCGAATATGCCTATTTATAGGAGTTACATGGGGTATAATGCATTTTTTTTGGTTTATTTATGTGATAGTTAACTACATTGTCTACTTGTGGGCGGTTGTCGTTATTCATGATCTCTTCTATCGGCGGCTCAAGGTAATGATTAGTTGGTTTTATACCATCTAATTAAGGCCTTGAACGCTCATTTTTGCTTGTTTTTGAGTACTTTTCCTGTCAGGTTTCTGCCATAAGAGTTCTAAAAGGAGAGGAAATGAGCTAGAAATTGCAAAAGGCAAAGATCACAGTTGTCCAGCTCCACAAAATCACGTATATCTCTTTGTGTGGAGATCTAAACTAGGTGAATCAAAACACTACAGAAATTAAACCTTAAGGGCTTTCCAATGGTATATTGCACCCCCCCTACTTTGTTCTGTAGGAGTACAAGATTATTCCCGAAGTTAGATTAAATGTAGAGGAGACAAGCAAATTTTGGCCCCTGCCCTAATGAGCCATGCGCCCACCATTAACCGTGAGAAGCTGCCCAAGGTGATTTTGGCGCCAACCAACCTATCCCGGCGCATGCCACCAACTATTAGATGCTTTTTAAAGTTATTTCAGCATCCGCCATCACGCAGATTCCAGCGAAAAAAAGAGGATTTTTGCGCAAAACTTACACTCTTACCTTAGTTAAACGCTACTTTATAATACATCCTTTGTGCAATAAATGTGTAAGTCCTGTTTTGGAGGCACAAGCCTCTTTTTTTACAACAATAAATGTGTACTTATCTTTAGGTTTTTGCATTTAAGACTCTAATTGATTGCAATTGAAGGGAACTAAAGATTTGAACCCAAACGTTGGTGTTTTCTCATCACATTTTGGACCATTTTTTGGAAATTTGGTGGTTGACCCAATTGAAAAGGGAAATTTTTATTTAGCTTTTGGATGTCTTCTCTATTTGGGTCTGCGTTAGGCTATTTTATTACATTTCCTATTGATTTGTGTAACTAAAAACTTTTGAATGGGTTCATAGTGGATTGGATTTGGTGTTTGCTATAATTTAAAAGGTTGGTATTAGGGCCTAGTTATTGTATTAATTGATTGAATTTTGTTAACTTATGGTAGATTGATCACCTCTGTAGGAAAACTTAGACAATCTAGGGGATTTGGAGGATCGGCTGACCACACCGGCTCCAAGTAGACCAACATAACTAGGTACCTAAGTTACTAACAGTTAGGCAGTAATAATTATGGAAAATATGGAGATTCCCATGCACTAAACAACCCCCCATAGCCATTTTGAGGATTAACTACTAATCACCAATCCGGGACTCCAGTGCATTGAATGAATGCCACTAGGTTTGCAATACCGCTATGAGGCATAATGTAGGTGAATGAAGCTAGATCACCCATATATCCTTCTCCCTTTATTTTAACATTAGTGATTATTTGCTTTGTTTGCTTAGTTTATAATTGATTGTTATGGTTGTGTGATGAAACTCTTGTAGGTAGCCAATAAAATCCTCTTTACTAGAATTCATGGACAAAATGTAAATTAAAACCATCCGGACCCGGGGCTTTTGATCCACTACATGACCATGCTGCTTGGTAAGTTTCTTCTTCCCCAAAATATGATATCAACAACTCATTTTCTTGATCAATTAGTCTTATGTCTAAATTTAAATTTATCTTCAGTTGAATTTCATCTTTAGGTTCCTAAAATTTATCTTGAAAGAAACTTTTGAAAACTTCTTTTACTCATGCAACTAAGTCAATCCAAATCCCATTGTCAGTAAAACAATGCAATGCATTCTTCTGTTGTTTTGCATTCTTGCATGAGATAATTTTTGGAATTGGTATCCCCCCACTATCCATTGGGCTCTTGACTTTTGTGTTAGAAAAGTCATAATAAATGATTCCAAATATCCCACAAAATCTGGGATAGCCCACCAACAGAATTTATTCACCCGAGATATCTGTGATCTTGTCTTAAAAGAATTTAGAACATGTGGCTATTGTTTGTCTATATAAACGATGTATATTCACACAAAATAATAAGAAGAACATTTCTCTTTTATACATTCTAACATGGTACCAGAGCCGACGGACTAATCCACGGTTTCATCATCTACCATTGTTGCTGAGTAACCATGGGTGACGGTCAAAATGATATGATAATCCCGGCGGCAGAGAAAAACCAAGCCACCTCAGGAGATCTGTCCGACCAAATTGCTCAGCTACTCAGAAGAATGACCCCTCTAGAAAACAATCAGAGCATTCCTATCGTCATGAAATTCCATGACCACAACTATTCATTGTGGTCACGGCTCATGAAGATGGCAATAGGAGGAAAAGGGAAACTCAACCATATCATAGGAGTCCCTCCTCCTCGTTTACTGATGACCCTGAGTTTCAGAAATGAGAGCAAATTGATCTGAATCTATGCACATGGATTTTGCACGCTGTAGAGGGCGACCTTATTCCCTATTTTGCAGAATATCCATCGGCGAAGGATCTATGGGAAGGACTGGTAACCACATATACTAGCGGAGGAGATTTGCTTCAAATTTTTGATTTTACGGTCAGAGCTAATAGACAGCAACAAGAAGGGACCACTGACCGACAAGCCTGGTTGTGGCACATCCGATTAGGGCACTCCTCCCACGGTTATCTTAAACTTCTATTTCCCCAGTTTGTTAAACATAAGAACTCTGTTGTTTGTGATACATGTTCGTTTGCTAAAAGTCATCGAAGTTCATTTCACTCCAATAACACTCCAACTCAGAACATTTTCTCACTTGTGTATTATGATGTGTGGGGACCAGCTCCTGCGTCAAGTATTATTGGTTTTAAATATTTCCTTCTCTTTATTGATGATTGCACTCAGATGACCTGAGTTTATTTTTTACAAAACAAATATGAGGTTTTCCAAAAATTCTTTGAATTTTATGCCTTAGTTCAAACCCAGTTCAAGAAAAAAATTCAAATTCTCCGTTCAGACAATGGAGGGGAATTTGTTAATCTAGCCATGAACAAATTCTTCTGCGAGCATGGTCTTCTTCATCAAACCACTTGTGCTCATACTCCTGAACAGAATGGTGTCTCCAAAAGAAAAAATAGGATTATCCTTGAAATAACAAGAGCCATCATGCTTGAGTCACGTACACCAAAGCATCTTTGGCCTGAGGCGGTTGCCATAGCTGTCTACCTCATCAACCATCTCCCTACCAAAATTCTTGACCTGAAGACACCGTTACAAATCTTCTCCACATATACTCAGGTTCCACCCACCTTCACTTTAACACCTCGAATATTTGGGTGTTCGGTCTTTGTTCACATTTTCCGAGTTGACCGAGGAAAACTCGATCCATGCGCCATTAATTGCGTGTTTGTCGATTATGGTATTAAAAAAAGGTTATCGCTGTTTTGATCCTGTAACAAATCGAGTCCACACAACCATGCATTGTAGCTTCCTGAAAACCGAATATTTCTTTCATACCAACTCCAGTGGTCAGGGGGAGAAGGGTGAGATAGACTCCTTGGATTGATTGATCCGACCAAAAAGCATACCTACCATCATCCCGGCTAAGGATCACAATGAGGCTACTCTCACCAACATAGTCCCTGCCTCTATGCCAGATTAACGCTCCTTGACCTCGTTTGAAGACCCTAAGCTAACACCCCCGATTGTTGAGCATACTTCTAATGAGATTTCTACCACAGGATGCTCGTATGATTGTAATATCAATTTAGAATCACTTAAGACAGGTAAAACTCAAAGACGGTATATGTTACCTCCCAGGAGCACACAAGGCGTACCTCCAAAGAGATATGTACCTGAGTATGAACCTAGAGCATCCCGATATCCAGTAGCAAATCTAGTGAGGGGGAGACAAATCTCACATCAAGTAACTACGAAGGTCCCAAGAACAGCCCAGGATGCTCTGGAACAAAGAGAATGGCGAAAGGTATGAAGATTGAAATGAACACTCTATACAAAAATAACACAATGGAAAGATGTGATCTACCATCCTGGAAATGTGTAGTTGGTTGCAAATGGGAATTTACAATAAAACAGAAGGCAGATGGATCGATTGAACGATACAAAACCAAACTCGTGGCCAAAGGATACACTCGAACATATGGGATTGATTACTCCAAAACGTTCTCTCCAATAGCTAAAATTGATACCATCCGAGTATTATTCTCAATCGCTGCAAATCTAGATGGGCCACTACATCAATATGATGTAAAAAATGCGTTTCACGGAGATCTCAAAGAAGAAGTATACATGGCACCTCATCCAGTATTCTCAAGTACATTTCAACATAATGAGGTATGTAGACTAAAGAGAGCTCTCTATGGTCTCAAACAATCACCTCAAGCCTGGTTTGGATGCTTCACCACTAGTATGAAGAAATATGGATACAGGCAAAGCAATTCTGATCATACGCTATTTCTCAAAAGAAGTGGGAAGCTAATTACATGTCTTATTATATATATCGATGATATGATAACTAATGGAAGTGACCAGTCAGAGATGACACAACTTCGAGGAAATATTTTTAAAGAATTTAGGATGAAGGATCTGGGAGAATTAAAATATTTTTTTGGGAATAAAGGTCCAGAGATCACAAACAGGAATCTTTATATCACAGAAGAAGTATAGTCTTATGGATTGTAAGCCAGTTGATACACCAGCCATCATAAATCACAAGCTACAAATAATTGAAAAGGCACTCGTAGCAGACAAGGAGCGATATCAAAGATTGGTAGGAAAACTTATCTATTTGGCACATACTCGACCAGATATAGCGTATGCAGTAGGAGTCGTTAGTCAGCTCATGCACAATCCTCAAGAAGACCACATGGAAGCTGCACTAAGAATCATCCGTTATCTGAAAGGATCTCCTAAGAATGGCATCAACTTCAAAAACAATGGCCATCTAGAGATTCATGGGTATACAGATGCTGAATGGGCACGAAATCCAGTAGATAGAAGATCAACAGCCAGATACTTCATGCTCGTCAGAGGAAACTTAGTAACTTGGAGAAGTAAAAAACAAAAAGTGGTAGCACTTTCTAGTGCAGAGGCCAAATTCAGAGGAGTGGCTCGAGGTGTTACCGAAATTCTTTGGCTAAGAAAATTATTAGCCAAAATAGGAAGACCAATGATGGGACCTTGCCAATTAAGATGTGATAATCGGGCAACGATCAGTATCTCCGAGAATCCAGTACAACATGATTGGACTAAACATGTTTAAGTGGATAGACACTTTATTAAGGAGAAGATTGAAGAGAAGATGGTTAATCTTCCGTTTGTAAGATCTGAAGACCAACTCACAAATATCCCAACAAAGGCTGTGAGAAGTCAAGCATTCCATAAAGCCTTATGCAAGTTAGGAATCGGAGAACCTCCAATTAAACTTGAGGTGGAGTGTTAGAAAAGTCAAAAGAAATGGTTCCAAATATCCCAAAAAATTTGGGATAGCCTACCAACAACTTACCAATAGAATTAATTCACCCGGGATATTTGTGATCTTGTCTCAAAAGAATTTAGAACATGTGGCTATTATTTGTCTATATAAACGATGTAAATTCACACAAAATAATAAGAAGAACATTTTCTCTTTTATATATTCTAACATTTTTGTAGGTCATTTTTGCTTTTGATTGTCGTAACTGCTGTAATAGTTCCCCTATCTCTTGTCCTGCGGTCGTGTAATGTTAAAGGCATGTCAACTGGTCATATCTATGAATCACTGAGGTAATCTGCCTTATTTGCTCTTCCATCTCCCCCTATTTCAACCAACTCCACTGTTGCAACTTTTGTGGGTAGTTAAATTATTATAATAAAAAATGTCAATTAGCCTCACGATACGTCAAAATTTGGATCATTTTCCTCGTTCACAGTAAGCAAAGATGAGAATGTTGAAACATTGTAACTACAATAATACTATCATAAATATGGAATTCCTCAGATTTGAGATAGCATCCACTATTTTCAAAAATATGTATTGGGCTTAAGACTCGGACTAGTGTGCTGGCTCGCAAGTAAGACGCTGAATTTTACTTGTTTCATGGACAAGGTAACAAATCTCCTATTTGAATGAGACGGGCTAGCAGGCCCATTAGCCTTACTGTATGTCCCCTCCATTGCTGCAGCTTTAGTTTATGGTGTTTAAATTTTAGCCTTCCAATCTTTCTGCTGCACAACATTCCATGCTATTAAGGGTTTCAATTCTATATGTTCCATCCACACATCATAAGGTTTGAAAGGATTCGGCCCCAAGACCTTCTTTCTTTAACCTAGGATCAAAGGCACACGATTTGAAACAGTTGTGAGCAACAATGTTCGTATTAAATCTGGCCAATATCGTTCCATTTATCATTCACCATGAATTTTTCCAACCTACTCCTCCTGTGCTATCGAGTTCGTAATATGTTAAGTTAGATCCAACCATTGGTAAGGCTATCAGATCAGCTTGCTCAATAAACAAATTGAATTTAGCAGATGCAAAATATCTCTGCATTCCTTCTCTTTCATGCACACTTATCATAGAGTTGTAATCTCCTACCACACACTATTGGGGTGATTGCAACTATTGAAGCTTATCTAGAATCTCTGCCCACATCATCCTCTTTTGGTCTAGATTGCATGATGCATATATGTTCTTTGTTCGTAAAATGAAGAATAGAGCAAAGCTTCTAATATTTTTATTTCTTGCTTTTTTTTTGTGTTTGTACATGATTTATATAGTATGGTACATGCCAGACAAGAGAATTCTAGTATGACTAATTGTACATGATGTGTAAAATTTTGTGTAGGAATGCATTTATGATGTTTGTTGGTGTTTGTTGACTTCTTTTTCAAACACTCACCCTCAAATTGGACAGTCGGATCTTCGATGCCCAATTTGTGTAATACTTTGATGAATTCCTTGCTTGGTACTGCTTTGGTTAATATACCGGCTAATTGATCCTTCGAGCGAACAAACAGCAGTTTGATTGTTTGAGAGTCCAGATTTTCTTTGATAAAATGTTTGTCTACCTTGATATGCTTCGTTCGATCATGTTGAATTGGATTCCCCGAAATACTTATTGCTGCTTTGTTGTCACACTTGAGAATGCAGGGTTTTTTAATTACAAAACCAAGTTTTGTGATGAGTTTTTTAAGCCACAATATTTCAGTAAGACCTTGAGCGATACCTTTGAAGTCTGCTTCTGCACTAGATAGGTCTACTACGTTTTGCTTCTTGCTCTTCCAAGTTACCAAATTTCCTCCAACCATCATAAAGTATCCAGATGTAGATCTCCTATCAATAGGACATCCAGCCCAGTCAGCATCAGTATATCCTTGAATATCAAGATGCCCATTATTCCTGAATACTATGCCCTTTCCTGGAGTCCCTTTTAGGTATCAAAGTATTCTCAATGTTGCCTCCATATGTCTACCTTGGGGATTATGCATAAACTGGCTGATCACTCCTACCGCATGAGCTATATCAGGTTTCAGGTCGAGTATAAGCTAAGTATATGAGTTTTCCCACCAATCGTTTATATCTATCTCTGTCAGCAAGTTCTCCATCCTCATCTTGTGTTAATTTCTGATTCATCATCATAGGATTTTCAGCTGGTTTGCAATCAAGCAAGCCTGTCTCTGAGAGATAAATATACCTTGAGCAGACCTCAATACCTCAATTCCCAGAAAATATTTTAGTTTGCCTAAATCCTTTATTTTAAACTCCTGAAATAGATTATGTCTCAAACGTCCTATTTCTTGATCATCATCTCTAGTAATAATCATGTCATCGACATATATAATCAAACAGGTGACTTGCTTATACCAGTTTTTTAGAAAGCGTGTATGATCAGAATTACTTTGCTCATATCCATATTTCTACATTGACTTTGTGAATCGTCCAAACCATGTTCGTGGAGATTGTTTAAGGCCGTATAGAGCTTTCTTTAGTATGCATCCTACTCCCTTTTTGAATTGCATAGAATATCCTGGTGGAGGTTCGATATATACTTCTTCTTGAAGATCGCCATGGAGAAAGCATTTTTGACATCAAATTGATGAAGTGGCCAATCTCTGTTGGCAGTTACAAAAAATAAAACTCTGATTGTGTCAATTTTTGCAACGAGGGAGAAAGTCTCATCATAATCTATACCATATGTCTGTGTGTAGCCCTTTGCTACCAGCCGAGCTTTGTAGCGTTCAATATTACCATCTGCTCGGTGTTTGATTGTAAAGACCCATCAACATTCAACAGGTTTCTTGTTTGTTGGTAATATGCATTTCTCCCATGTACCATTTTTCTCAAGTGTCTGCATCTCATCTTCCATTGCCTGTCTCCATTCGATTTCTTCACAAGCCTCAGCCACTGTTCTAGGAATTTTTGCAGTATACAATGAGGTCATAAAAGATTGTGCAGTAGTGGTCAGATTCCTTGTTTCGAGATTATTCACCATAGGATACTTTGATGTTCGTGATATATGTTATTATTCATATCTTTTTGCTGGTATACCACAATTTTGTCTTGGAGGTAGTTCATATATGGTGGGTACCTGTTCAAGAGTATCTTCCTCTTCTTCTTCTTCCTCTTCTTCCTCTTCTTCTTCTTCTTCTTCTTCTTCTTCTATTTCCTATACAAAACTTGGTTTTTCACAGGACGTATCAATACTGAAGTTAGGATTTGTTACCTCAGAATTCTGAGACGGTGAAGACACAGGCGTGGGTGACTGAGCACAGTGATCTCCATCTGGTAGTGTGTCCACTGATTCATTTTTTAGAGGGGTCACCGGTGCAAGAAGACTTGGACTGAGTAAACAATCGAACGAGTCAAATAGAGTCTCCCCCTGACTATGAGATTGGGAAGGATAATAGAATTCAAGTTCGAGAAAGCTGCAATCCATAGTTGTATACATCCTTTTTAATGGAGGATGATAGCAACGGTACCCTTTCTGATTAATTCCATAGCCAACAAAGACGCATTTAAGGGCACAAGGATCTAGCTTGGTTCGGTTTTCCTTTGGAATGTAGACAAAGAAAGTACTGCCGAAAATTCATTGTTCCAAGGATAGAGCTTCAGGGACTTGGAGTTGTTTAGAAAGAGTCCAGAGTGGTGTTTGAAGATTGAGAATCTTGGTTGGCAGTCAATTGATGAGGTATGCAACAGTGGCTACAGCCTCGGGCCATAAGAAGATAGGTGCTTGAGACTCAATTATTAAGGCTCGGGTAATTTCTAAAAGAATTCGATTTTTTCTTTCGGCCACACCATTTTGTTGGAATGTATAAGAGCAGGAAGTTTGATGCACAAGACCTTTTTCAGTGAAGAATGATTTTAGTTTAGAGTTAACAAACTCCCCACCATTATCAGATCGAAATACTTGAATCGATGTTTGAAATTGGGTTATAATAAGTGTATAAAATGCTCAAAATTTTTCAGAAACATCAGACTTATTTTTGAGGAAATAAACCCAAGTCATGCGTGTACAATCATCAATAAATGTAACAAAATACTTGAACACGCTAGTACTTGAGTTTGGATCAGGCCCCCACACATTATAATGAATAAGGCTAAACGCAGTAGGATTACGTGTATTAGTCGCCGGATAAGGCTGACGATGACTTTTAGCTAGAATATACGTTTCCATGATTTTTTTTTCTAGTGTTTAAACAAATGTGGAGACAAAAAAACTAAGATACCTTGTGGACGCATGACCTAATCGACGGTGCCACAACCAAGCCTCCTTGTATGTTGTTCCAGAAGTTAGTCCAACAACCCCGAGTCGAGCCACATCATCCACATAATAAAGCCCTTCATGCTCAGTGCCACGCCCAATGATCCTCCCCATCCGAATATCTTGAAGAAAACAAAAAGTAGAGTACATTACTACCATGCAATTCGAAGTTTTTGACACATGACTTATTGACACTAATTTGCATGACAAAGATGGGACATGAAGACAGTTAGGTAGTTTCAAGGTTGAGGATAGCTCGATTAAGCCAACCCCCTTAACAGCTAATAATCCACCATTTGCAGTTTGAACATGTATCCGTTTCGAAGCGGAAGTTGTCACTAAGTCTGATGCATCAAATGTTATACTATCTGTCACCCCACTGTCGAATAGCCATCGGGAATTTTTTTTTGTGGCCATCAAATATGCTCAAGCAGGTATCACATCTGGTGGTTCAGGAGGATCCGGATCCAGGGAACCAAAGCATCCTAGTAAAAAATACTTTGGGTTGCTAATTCAGGGTCTTGTGGTATTTTTTCTTTAATCTGTGGGTTGTTCTACAATTTTCGGGGAGCTGGAGACCTATTCTGCAAATTTTTAGAAATTGAGGGATGTTCCCATAATTTCCGTAAATTTGAAGGTTGTTTTTGCAAATTTCCAAAAGTGGGAGGCTATTTTCTAAATTTCCATGAAATCATGCACCAATTTAGTAAAGTTTTAGAACTTGAAGGGTCGCGCTGCAAATCCTGAAAAGAACGATGAAAATCTTGTAAATCATCGAATTGAAGGGATAAATTGGTCATTTTACCCTCGAATTGCAGGGGCAATTCAGAACGCCGGTCTTCTTCTCCAGGAAAGCGATGGGAACTCGAATTGTCTGCAGACAAACAGTGACCACAAGTGGAATTTTCTGCAGACGAACAACGATGGTCATGAGGTCCATTTTTCTCGCCAATGCTCAACCCATAACTACATACTTGTATTTGAAGTTAGCTTGAGTTTCCTGCATGAAACTACTTGAGGCCGTGGCCAGCCGTGCTATAAGGTCTTGAGTGCTCTTGGTGTTCATAGTTAGCTGTGTTATGAGATAATCATTGCGAGATTTGTGAGATGGCCTCAAAGGTTGAGGTTGTAGCTAATGGGAACTCTAGGGTTTGGGATTCAGAACATGTTGACTGTTGCTCCAAGAAAAAGTTGGAAGATCATTTCGTCTTGGATTGAAATTGTTGTACTTAAAGTTGTGGAATATTGATGTTGGTTGCCCATATAGTTCAATTTTTCCATTGGCGATTTTGAAGAGATTTTGGGATGTATCTGAAGTTTGGATAAGGGATGGGGTTATATTTTGCGTTTTGGAAAATTATGTTGCATAGGATTCAAGTTTGGGGATTCCTACGAAATCTCCAAGTAACCTTCAGGACGTATCTGTAAATAGTTTTTAGGGCCAAAATTGGGGGCATATCATTTTGCCCTAATTTTCATACCTTTTGTAGGAGATTTTTCCTCTCGTTCAGACACTACTGCTAGTGCTCTGAACCGAGTTCTGTCGTGAGGCCATTGTTGGAGGCGCCAGTGCTGCCCACGACAGCCGCACAGTACCTCCTTTTGACCCCTTTTTCTTGTTCTCAAAAATCTAGTCATGATACCCAATTTTGGGGAAACATCCTTCGATCGCATGGCCGGATTTTCCACTGTCAAGGAATTGAATCTTTGACTTGTCAATTTCCTTGCCCCAGGATGAGGATTTTTCCGGATTTCTTGGTTGATTTGACCGGGACTGGGAGACAAATCTGTTTCCCACTCCCAATGATATATCGTTGCCACTATACTTTGTCGAATGTAAGATTTCCAGGCGCGCCGCCTCATGGCGGAGGGCAGCATACGCGACTTCGACTGAGGAAAGGGTTCTTCCTTCAAGAGGTCTTTCCTGACCGCGTCATATTCCTTGTTGACTCCAGCAAGGAATTGAAACAACTGTCTCTTGCCAGAGCCGATTGTAGATTGTTATGTCACCCACACACTTCATCGGATTGGGTTGGCGACGGTCTATATCCTGCCAGATCTGTTGAAGGACACTGTAAGAGTTTCTAGTATCCTGCTACCCTATTGTTGATGGCTTGCTTTGACAATCAGGTCAAATGTTTGTAGTTCGTCCTTCTCGTAGATAAATGTTGTTTCCTATCCTTCCCACAGATCCTTGGCTGTGGGATATTTAGCAAATTGATTTGGCGAGGTCTGGTTCAATCCCTTGCAATATCCATGAGCATATTGTGAGATCTTGTTGTTGCCATTTTTGGTAATATGTGTTGTGTTCATTGGGGGTAAGGCTTCCCTGTAACGTAATTGAGTCACCCCCTACTCCCAACTGCAACCTGCATCAATCGTGACCATAAAGGGTAATTGAATTTGTTGATCTTCATGGTCACGGTCAAGTTATGATTTTGCTCGGGTGGGTTGAGTTTTTCAAGGAGATTAACTATTTGGTTTGAAAGATCACTCGTGGCTTGACTTGGCTCATATGCATCCAGAGTGGTGTTGTCGCCAGTCTCCGTTTCGTTTGGAGGCCACAGGTAAGTGATCGGATTAGTGTTTGATTTCTTGGATCAAACACTGCTTTGATACCATGTTTGATTGAGAGTGAGATATCGAAAGAATGATTTTTCTGTTTGTATATTTCATTGGTGTTTGATTTACATTCTTATAGAGTTACAAAATATTGGATAAGGAAATATTTGGGGTGATAAGGGAAAGGATCAATTTGAGTTGATCCTTCCACTTTTACAAGATTGAGCACAATCTTTCCTTATCCAACTCCTTAATCTAACATAATCCGATAAGCTCTAGAATCCAGTCAATTCTATTTCAGGTAGCGCAGCGTTAATTTGTGATGTAATGCTTACGCTATTTCAAATTGGGTTCATTTCATTTTTTGATTGATTAGCTTTGTTGTTGTTTTGTATCTGTACATAGTTGTTTTTGGATTTTGCTCTTTTCATGTTTTGTTCTTTTCTTGTTTTCTCTATTCTCTGTAAATATATTTTACCATATATATAAATTTGGCTTATCAAAAAAAATTGTTGTTGTTTTGTTGTTGTGAAAGTATCTACAGTTGTCATTCTGGTCGGCTTTGGTGAGTCTGTTTGAGTTTGGAGGTTATCAAGTCACTTTTGATTTGGAGTTCCAGTTCTTATAATATAATGCCATTGAAAACTGCTTATATAGAAGCTATTTTATTTATGTGTGATAGGCTCGATGTTTCGATTTTACCAATGCTACCCCTCTTGGTTTTCTGCTTTCTTTGTTGTATTAATGGTCAGGGTCCTGATATTTATGAGGAAAATCTTTCTCAACATGTATTTGGTATATAGGCTTTTCCCGTAATAAATGATATCCTTTTTTTCATCCCCTCTTGCGGATTCCAGTCGAAGAAGTTGTTGATCCTTGCAAACTCATTCTCTTGCTATTGCGAGAAGACAACACACTTGTCTCATTGTCTACTTTGAAGGATGAACTGCCTGACAGACTCCTCATAGTTGATTTTCCCATCCAATCAATTTGTCTAACTAGTAAAGTGTTATGTTCAATCAACAAGGCAATAGTTGAATCACAACGGATAATAAGCAAACTGACATTGTCCGTAACCTATGTATGTATATTAAGGTACTTTTGCATTCAGGAAACTTTGAGTATAAGTGATCGACTGTATGTTATAAGCATGATGCAGTTTTTTTTATTAGTTTTCTTTCTTTTTTAACCCTTATATCTTGATTCATAATTTATTTGCACCGTGTTATCTTTAATTGAGATTATATGATTTTATTTTCCTTTTCCTTGTTTGAATCATTGATTTCATTTTGGATCATAAGTTTCATTTTTCTTCTCATTTTTTGAAAAATTACTTGCTGCATTCAGGGGTGGAGGGAGAGGGATAAGAGGAGTCATTTTATTTTTTCTTTGGTCCACCTAAAAATAATATAATTTACTTATTTTGAAAACAACATAAAATTCGTATAGATTAGTTAGTAGTGATTATCAAATTTTTAAAGATGTGGTTTGGGTTCGAGTCCACTCGGTTGTTCAAACTATTTTTTTTGAAAAATCAAAAGCAACAAATTGAGAATGGGATTCAAATCATAACTAGATAAGCCAAATTTTATTAGAATAAAATAAGTATTTACAAAATGTGTTCAATCAAGAACGAAAGAACATAAGAAAAGCCTCAAGCACCACAGGGTATAAACTAGAGTGGTTTTGCATCAGTGATCTCATTACTCCTTTGCTAGGTAGGTCGTTCATATCTATTATTTTGTTACTTGCCCAGGGTCATAGTTGTCATCTTATTATCCTATGGATGATACACAACTCACCTATGACTTGTATAATATGAGCTGCAAGAGTCCTTACTATCAACATATCAATCCTATGAATTGGTACACAGCTCAGCCTGCCTGCTCAAAAGCTTCCGGAAATTGAGAGTAATGCAAGAATCATCTATTCCATATATTTAGCAACGTGGTCTGGCTTTTGTCCTCCAAACATGTACGCCCCCATAGCAATTGCTAAGTTGGTAGATGACATTTGTGTCTCCATTTACTTCTTGATACATTTCCACCTACCAAGGTTTTATTCCCCAACCGCGAGTAGTCTTCTCAGTAAAGGGAGACTTCTTCACCGATTCAAGCGAAGGTAAGTTGTTCCTTTGTAAAGATCTTGCTGGTTTTCTTTCTCCAGCCACATGGTAGACCTGAAATGAGGACCGGTGTCTGTTGTAATTTTCTGGTTCTTAAGTAGAGTGAATAGCAGCGGATCATCTCAGCTTTGAGCAATTTCTTTTCGGCTCTTCGCAGCGAAAGTTTTGTGATCCACCCCTGTTGACTTGTGTAGCTCTATTTATAGCCATTCTCAGAAGCTGCAAAGTTAGTGTCTCTCATTTTACAACCTTTTTCAATCCACCATTGTTGAGCAATTTCTGTGCATGTCTCTCATTATAGCCATTCTCAATTTTATGCCTCTATGTTCCACCTCTGCACAATAGAGAAAAGTTAGTGTAATTCTGCTAATAAAGAATTGAATTTTCCTGTTGCCCGTAGATTTTGGATTTTTATCAGTGTCCCAGCAATCACACCCAAACAGTTCTCGGATTAGTCACAATCACCAGATCCCCATCATGTTTTGTAGACTTAAACCATGTGGGATAGGGAAACTCTGAAAATTTGCTCAAGTTTTGATTTAATAGCCTCCTCCTCACTTGTGTTGCAGATAAGTCTCCTCAGAGTGCCCCATAATTGGATCCGAAG
>JAOWBN010184731.1:0-16506 GCA_028565015.1 Pinguicula moranensis
GTGTGATAACAGGTCAACTATCAACATTGCAAATAATCCAGTTCAACATGACAGAATCAAGCATGTGGAGATTGATAGGTTCTTCATCAAAGAGAAGCTGACCAGTGGACTCCTAAAGCTGAGATATGTGACCACCAAGGAGCAGATTGTTGATTGCCTTACCAAGGGCCTTAGAGCAATAGATATGGATAGACTTTGTAACAAGATGGGCTTGATCGATGTTTTTCGCCCATCTTGAGGGGGAATGTTGGGTTTTATGTTTTGTAGTGGGCTTGGCCCAAGTAGATTTATATATATGTAAGATTGAATTGGAAATGAAGAAGGATTCCATATTTTCTACGTTAAAACTCTTCCTGTGGTGTCCGTGAACTAAACCCCTGGTTGTCCGGGAACTAAATTTACTGCAAACCTAATACCAAATGGACCCTGAGAATTAATGAACAATAACTATTGCTTCTTTTAAAATTTTATTTAACTCTATTAGCACATATTATTAAAAGTAGTATGGCAATTCAAGAATTCTGAATTTTTATCAAACGTTGGGTAGACCCTCTCCTTTTTTTGCTCTATTATATATATAGATATGAGCGCATCTTCAATCGAAAACCTGCTAATATGAGGTTTTCGAAATCTGAGGTTTTCGAAATCGAAAACTAGCTAACGGGAGTAGATCTTTGCTTTTCCTAATTGGATCTTGGTTCTATGTTTATTTGCTCGGCGAGCTGTTTCGTTTTTGTTCTGCTTACTAGGCTTAGACTCAGTCATAGTGCCCCGGTCTCCGGTGCGAGGTCAGGCCACGCATAGGCCAGCAATACTTGTTGAACTGGAAGAGGGATTGCCAACTTTCACATACTTTTACTGTGTCAAGAGAACCACTTTTAGAGGTCATGCAGCTATTACTTCCATTCTTCCTTCTCTTTGTCCTCAAATCAATTCACCAAAACCAGCATTTACTTACACGCCTTTCATTTATTTCAACATGGCACTTTCTGGGAGTTCTAGCCTCTTGGATTGTTCAAGTCAGCATTGATTTTTATCGATTCTTTAGTTCTCTACATAAAGCTACAGAAGATGGAGAAGAAGGTGATCAAATCGATACCTCATAACAAGTTCACATTCTTGGGAAGAAGTTCTATGGTACCACAGTTAGATGTCTTCTTCACTCGTCTTTGTCCTAGGTCTCGGCCATTACACTATGGCTTCAACCTTGCTTTCATCTGCGTGTACATCATCAGTAGACACGACAAAACCAATAAAACACACAAAAGAAGTTACAAAGGAACACTTCTTCTGGTTTACATACAATGACCCTCTCCTCAATACATCAAAAATCATATGAAGGTGTGACAAGTGTGACTCATGATCAGGGCTGTAAATTAGAATATCGTCAAAGTAGACAACTACAAACTTGCTCATAAATGGTCTCAAAACCTGATGCATGAACCTCATGAAGGTGCTGGGGGCATTGGATAGGCCAAAAGGCATGACCATCCACTCATAGAGTCCATTTGATGTCTTGAAGGTTGTTTTCCACTCGTCTCCAAGCCTTATTTTGGATTTGGTGATAGCCACTCTTCATATCGATCTTGGAAAACACCATAGCATCTGAAAGTTGATCCAACATATCATCAAGACGAGGAATGTGATACCTGTATTTCACCGTGATTGCGGTTTATGGCTCGACTATCTACACACATACGCCAAGATCCATCTTTTTTGGGTACGAGCAAGGCTGGAACGGCACAAGGGCTCATGCTTTCACGTATATGGCCTCGGTCCAGCAACTCTTCAACTTGTTTTCAAAGTTCTTCAGCCTATTTGGGACTCATACGATAGGCTTGTCGATTATGAAAATTGGATCCAGGCACAAGATCGATATTATGTTGGATGTCTCTCATGGGTGGCAAACGCGTGTGGTAACTCATCAGGCATCAAGTCATCAAACTCGTTCAGCAACTCCTTCACTTCGGTGGAAAGGTGCACTTCATCCTTATCCCCCTTAGATTCTCGAGGCATCAAGGCAAGTACCACTCCCTCCTTCTTCACATCATCAAGGAACCTAGACATCGAAAGAAGATTAGTAATCTTCGGGGATGGAGATAGTGGAACTCTATTTCGGCGGGGGGTAAGAACCACTTTCTTCCCTTTGAGGATAAGAGAATAGGTATTCTTCCTCCCATCATGAATCACATGCCGATCGTACTGTCATGGTCGTCCCAGCAACAAATGATAAGCATCCATATTCACTACATCGTACCAAACATTATCAAACTACCTCTTGCCAATAGAGAAGGAAACGAGGCAACGTTTTGAGACTGTTACCTATTACCTTTTCTGAGCCAAGAGGGTTTATAGGGTGTGGGGGATGATCCTCTATCTTCAAATTCAACTTTTTGACAACCTCTTCTCAACCACATTTTTGCGACTGCCACTATCAATTATCATCATATATACTTTGTCTTCGATGGTCCAAGTAGTGTTGAAGATGTTGGTACGCAACCAATCATCCACGATCTCGCCTTTGGGGGTAAAAGAGAACTTTACGATAACCATGTTTTCATGTCCATCACCTAACAATTCATCAGACATTTCAGTATCTTCATACACGGGGTTTGGAGTCCATTTTGCCTTCTCATGACTTTCATTGATCATCAAGTTCTTCCCTTTCGCACTTGCTGCCTTTTTGCATTCATGGATTATTGACCAAGCTCTCCACAATGATAATATTAAATAGAGGAAGTGTTAGCATTGTTTTGAGGGGGTTGTTACTTTCCTTGAGTAGATTGAGTAGCTCAAGTTCCTCCTTGGTGTTGTGCAGCTCGGACGGTTTGACTTCAGGTGACTGGACGTCGTACTTCTTACTTTTCCACTGCAAAGGCTCGTTGATAAGCCTCTGAAACACTCCAAATTGATTGAAGGTTCAACACATCTTGGATGAAAACTCAAAGGCCAACAATGTATCAAGCGACAAATTGCTCTTAAGACTCAACAAAATCATTTCGCAAAATTAGTTGATAAAACTTCTCCGTGTACTCATCAATGTTCCTTAGGACCCATCTCAACATATGCAAGCGTTGATACAAAGATTGAGTGTAGCCAAATGGAAGAAAATGGCTCTTCAACTTCTTCTTCATCTTTTCCCAACTCACGATTTTGGGATGACCTCTCCGCTCACGAGCACGTTTATCTTGTTCCCACCAAGCAGAAGCTCTTCTTTCGAGCTTGATGGCAACAAGCTTCACCTTTATGTCTTCTGGATCATCTTTATTTTCAAATATTCATTCCACTTCATGTAACCAATCCACGAACCCTTTAGCTTGCAAGGAACCACAAAATTCAGGCAACTCTACCTTGAACTGAATGATCTAGGCCGAGCTCCACATCTCTGTTATTCAGCTTGGTAGGGATTATGGAATGTAGAATTAGAATCATCACTTGACTCCTCAGGATCAACGTGTCTTTGGGATGCCAAATGCTGAGTTAGTTCCGCCACTTGCCTCTGCAATTCATCGATCACCTCATATCTTTCGTCACGAACATTTGGTTGATTCGTAGGACCTACAACTCTGGTGCGACCACGTCCTCGACCTCAAGCCGTATTTTGATGAAGGAAAACTCACGTCCAGGAAGGGTAATCGGGCTCTGATACCAACTGATACCGGCTTAGAATTATGATAGTTCTAGGGGCAAGATTTTCTAGAATTGCAAGGCGAAAGGTGGGTTGAAGAACACTTTGACCTTTGAGAAAATTTTCTCTAACTCAAAAGGTGTTTATTTCATGCCCTTCAATGTCTAATATTCTCACAAGTCGAGCATTAAGTAGAAAAAAAAATAATTACCAAGTCAAATTGAAAATTAAGTTTTAAAATAAATGAAAAAACAAAAACAAATTTTTGCCACTAGTTTAGTTTTTGATTTTGACTCCTTCTAGACCAACGTTTTGGAACTTGGTATAATCATAAACCATGATGTTTCCCTTCAGTGTAGCTCCTTATACAACCATTTGGATCACCAAAATTGACCATTTCAGCAGCATGAACAAAGTTTGCTCGAATCTGTTCAGTTTGGTATCTAGGTGGATTTTGGATGATTTTGCTTGGATGGAATTTGTTCCAACCTCCATGAGAACGTGCCTTTAAGTTTAGGCATGCTTCTCAACTTATTTGTCTCCAAAAATGCATAAGACTCGACCAAAAGGCAACCCCAACAGCAACAAGACAGCAATCCGAAAAAATAGGTAGGTTGTCCATGCTTGAGAAAAGATTTGTCTTCTTTATTTCCAACTCACCAAATTCGATCAAACCTTCAAATAATCGCCTCCTAGGCTTCCTTTTGTCAATATTTTCATGATAATTCAAGGCCATCAAAGTAGCATCAGAAAAATAATCACTTTCATGGTCAATTGGTTTGGATGGCTCGGATGCTCCTGCATCAAACAACTAATGAATTGAAGAAACATCTGAAAACAAGACCCGTACCTCCTCCCTACCAGAGTGAGGTTCAGCAAAAGTATCCTCTAGTTCATCTACCAAGGACAAGCGATGGAAAAAAAACACAAGCTACCATCCATCACCTGCACCACCGAAGGGTGACCTGGGTGAACCATGGTCCACCACGAGCACTCACCTCCTAGATCAAGAGGAAACCTACAATGAACTCCTATGAAGAAGGGCAAGGCGTGAAGGACCGCCAGATTCACCAAGGCAGAAGGATCCTAAACAAGATGAATTTGTGCTCCTCATTCACATGATGTATGTCACCCAACAAAAGGGATGGTTAATAATCGGCTTCATGTACCATTTCAAGATCGAGTCTCAAAAAGTTATTCTGTACACTGACTACATAGATGCTTTGATTGGACCACGACCCTGATACTACTTTCCAAAGGAAACACCCATCCGGATAAACCGCTTACGCCCGACGTGAGCAAAACCATCAGGAGATTCATGGGAAAAGTATCAGTAAGACACCAGAAGAGGACCACAGGGGAAGACCCGTTGCTGAACCCGATCCCAACAAAAACCACTATAGAGGTACTCTTTGAAGAAAAGGAAATACCAACTTATTTGACAAAATATACGCCTTTGATGATTACAGTGATGCTCAAAAGGCTTGACATGAGAAGGATCTTGATTAATCTAGGAAGCTCGACAAACATCCTTTCTTTTGATGCTCTCAACTAGATGGGTCTGGGAAAAATCCCATTGAAACTCATTGTTACTCCCCTTGTGGGATTTGGCAGGATCAAGGTCAGATCTAAGGAGTTATCGAGTTGCCCGTAAAACTAGGGGAAGAAGACAACACGCCCACACAACTTGTTTGATTTGCGGTAGTCGAGGAACCTTTTTTCTACAACACCATACTGGGTAGGCCAAGCCTATATAAGTTCCAAGTTGTCTTCTTCACATACCATAAACTCATGATATTTCCCGTCCCCAGCAGAGTCAGAAGGGCAAGAGCACAAAGTCCTTACCTCGTGACACACCCTTTGAGGTTTCTTGGGGAAAACTACTTAGAAGAACACCTTCGTACAAACCTCTCGACAAAATTGTAGGTAAACCTCTTAGAAAGGGATCCATCCCAAAGGCTATGTGGCACGGTTTCCAATTGGAAGAGACTCAAAAAATACGATCAACGTCATACAAAGAAGTAATCTTATGGGTGAATCAACGAAAACTTTGGTCGGAATTGGGATCCACCATATTCTTTCCCTAGTGGAGGAAATTATGGCGTGTTTGTGGGAATACGAGGAACATCTTTAAATGAGGGATCTGACACTTTCTAGGCATTAGCCTAGAGTTAGCAAAACATCGGTTAAACATCCACCAGAATGCAAAAATGTCTTGCAAAATAATCACAAAACGAGGAGGTCCAACGTTTACTTGCAGACAAGCAAATCGAGGAGGTCCAATATACTAAGTGGTTTACGAATGTAGTCCACCTCCCCAAAGGAGGAAGCAAGTGGAGGATTTGCATCGACTTGAGTGATCTAAACAAGAACTATGAAAAGGATCCGTACTCGCTCTAGTCCATTGATCGATGGTCGACACCCCTCCCACAAATGCCTTCTTAAGCACGATGGATGCCCATCAAGGATACCACCAAATTCCTTCACAATGGAAGATCGTGTTTAGACTACGTTTGTCACCTCAGAAGGAAACTACTACTATATGGTAATGGCTTTTGGGTTGAAGAACATAGGGGCCACATACCTGCTGATGGCAAACAAGATCTTTGCCCTGCTCATAGAATATTGTATGGAGCTCTATGTCGATGACATACTGCTAAAAAATCTTGAACTATGTAAACATCCTTAACACCTGAAAGTTAAATCCTTTGAAATGCATGTTCAACATGGAAGGAAGGGAATCGAGGCTAACCCAGACAAGGTCTAAGCCCTTGTCAATATGCAACCATCCCCAAACATAAAGGGAAATCTAGCAACTTGCAGGTCATATAGTTGCCCTCAATCGGTTCATCTAAAAGTTTGTCGACAAAGCCTTGCCCTTCTTTAAGATACTAAAGAAGAGACGGGACATCAACTAGGACAGAAGGCCTTCGATCAAGTGAAAGACTACTTACAAGAAACCATGGTCCTCATCACTTAAAAAATATTGTAAATAGTTTTTCCTTTACCCAACCTTCTAAGAAGAGGCAGTTAGTGCAGCGCTTGTCCTCGAGGAAGGAAAAACCCCAAAACCAAATTACTATGTCAGTAGGTTTCTTCTAAGAAATGAACAATAGCCTTGTATCTGCCTCCTGCAAGCTATGTCATTATTTTGAAGCATACACCATTCAGGTCATCACCAATCAACCCCTCAAGCAAATCGTGATGAGATTTGATACCTCAGGGCGATTGATAAAAAAGGCAGTCGAGTTGATCCAGTACAACCTGCAGTACAAACTAAGAATGGCACTCAAAACCCATATAGTGGAGGAGTTTGTTGCTGAGAGAACCCGAGGAAGGGAATACACAGAAGTATGGATCTTGTACATAGATGGGTCCTCCGTAGGATGTCATGGAGGATCACTATGAAGCAATCCCTTGGGGTTTAGAATCTGATCCTTTGGTTTTGGCAGGATTGCCACATAGTCGTTGGAGATATTGTACTTCCTCTTTATCTCCCAAAACCTTTCAAGAGTAATGTTGGATTGCAACACCATAAAATCTCCCAAAACCACTGACACCGGTCGGGAGGAAGATTGCATTGGGCTTCCCGATGCAATCAACACAAGGGGAAGAAAATTTGTCAGCGACGGATTCTGTCTCTTTGGCAAAGGATGCCTCTTCTGACCTTGTTACTGACGATTAGAAGTTACCACCACTAACCTATGTCTGATGGAGTTCAGCATGATTTTCATCTGTTCAACAAACACGAAAACCACCATCAAAGATGAAAAATGCGAGTGACAAAACCGACAAACAAAAGGACGTGCCTGGACTATGTAGTCGATAAAATGTTACATAAAGGTGAACATAGAGCACATGGGAGGAGAATCAACTCAAACAATATCCAAATCACACAAAGGAAGAGAAACAATCGGGAGAAGGTAAAACATCGCAGTAAGAGTTTGGAATGATTCGGTACCTGCTATAAAACAGGGTATTCTCTCTTATTTTATCAAACATTTTGCAGAGTCGGACTATACTAGACCACGCCTTATTCTCGATTGTGAGAGGATACTATCTGCTCATGATAATATGATTCTTACCTCATAATTCAAGGAAGAAGAGATATATGAGATGTTATAGTCTTGATCAAGCCGTAAAAGCACAGGTCCCAGTGGGATCAACTTTCACTTTCTTCAGACACACTGGGAGACGGTCAAGCAAGACTACATGGATTTTCTTCATGACTTCTATTACTCGGGCTGATTTGTGAAAGGCTTAAACGCCACTTTCATTATCTTGGCATCGAAAGTATTATCTTCGTCCAAGGTTGGCCATTACTGGCCTATATCCTTGATTGGAAGTATATACAATCTATAATCAAAACTACTTGCTAACAGGATGAGGAAAATAATAGGCAAACTTATATCACCGCAACAATTGACTTTTATAGAAGGCCGACAAATTCAAGATGACATTCTGCTTGCAAGTGAGCTCATCCACTATGTCACTAAGTTGAAGAAGCCCACATTTTTTCTTAAGGTCGATTTCTAAAAATCTTTTGACCTGGTCAATTGGGAGTTTCTTATATCGATGATGAGAAAGATGGGATTTTGCAAAAAAATTGATTGGTTGGATAAAAACATGCTTGACTACCTCTTCTTGTTTGGTCCTTGTGAATGGTGCCTCTTCTAGAATCTTTAATTTTGAGCGAGGACTACGACAAGGTGATCCACTATCTCCTCTATTTTTTGTGATTGCAACCGAAGGCCTTAATATGCTTCTAAAAAGTGCTATGATGCATGGAGGTCTCCGAGAAATCCGTTATGGTGACAACCTCTATACTCACTCACTTTATGCGGACGGTACACTTGATTTGGGTGATGGTGATCTATCAAATGTCCAAGTTATGAAAGGGATTCTACGTATATATGAGTTGGTTTCGTGACTCTGCATACTTTTAGAAAAGTAGCATTCTGGGTCTTTACTTATGTATGGATTTGCAACAACAGTCCGCACGAGTTCTCTATTGTTCAATCATTACTATTCCATTCAAGTATCTCGGTCTTTCGATGGGTTGTAATCCTGGCTCTCGTATTTCTTGGACAGACCTACCTCTGGCTATGAAAAATAAAACATTGTCCTAGGAAAATTTATTCCTGTAATTTGGCGGCGGAGAGATTTTGATCAAGAGTGTCTTGAGTAGCATGCTTGTATACTTCTTTTCATTTTACAAGGCGCCACAATCTATTATTCATGATATGATTTGCATTTGCCGTAACTTCTTGTGGAAAACTCGTTCGGCTGAAAGTAGCTTAATTCCATGAATTAGCTGGGATTACATGTGTCAAAGCAAGGAGTCGGGCGGTTTAGGTTTCTTGTATCTTGGATCATTTAATTTGGCTCTGTTAGCTAAGTGGGTCTTGCGCCTCAAAACAGATGAGATCGATCCATGGCTTGATTTGATTATCACAAAAAAAATTGGGTCCCGACAACAAACTGATGATTGGGGTGATCTCCATGAGCCATGTTCAAGCTCATGTTGGTGGTGGGACTTAAGAAAATTGCTCTGCTTTGAGAGTTGGTTCATGGATAGGATGCGAAGGGTGCTGGGTGATGGTGAAAAAACTCATTTTTGGGAAGACGACTGGCCCGGCATAGGCAAATTATCCTGCCAAGACATACACTTGTACTCAAAGGCTGTTGATAAGGAGTCTCGGGTAGTAGGAATAGAGCAGATGGAGAATGAGCATCGGTGCGTTATTTGGTCTTGGCATTGGCCGCTGAGCAAGCACGGGGTGATGCTCGTGCGTAACTTGGAGATCGAACTGACGGATGCTTTCCCGACCAGTGGGCCAGATACATGGCCCTGGGTTGATTCTCCGATGGGTGCATACTATGCCCGTGCTTATAAGGCTATATGCTTGGAACACACAAATCTGCCGCAGGACTCGCCGGATCTAGTACATATATGGGGCACTATGTCTCCTTTCAAAGCATGGCATTTGCTGGAAAGTGCTCTATTTGAGAGTTCCAACAACAAACAACTTACTATTGAGAGGTATCACCCTTTCCATTGAGGACCGTCTATGCAATTTCTTTGAGTCCGAGTCTGAGGGAATCTCTCATCTATTTTGGTCTTGCGCTCAATCTTATACTATCTGGTCCGCCATGTATCAATGGTTTGAATTAGAATGTGTGGCGGATAATCAACCGCTACCGCATTTTTGGGCACATATGGGTCTCGCACCTCACCGTTTGGTTCATCAGTATTGGAAATCCATTTGGTATTGTACAACGTAGACTTTGTGGAATGTGCAAAATGACATGCAATTCAGGCACAAAACATTGATCATGCTACAGTTCTGGAAAGAATTCAGATACAGTCGTAGTAGTGGCACACGACATTTGAGAAAGTCCTGGCATTGATATCGATGGCGGATTGGCTAAAGCATCTGAGACTTTGTATATGCTCTTTTTTTCCACAATGATGTTCTGTGAGTCATTCTGGGATGATTGCCCCCCACATGTTGGGCAATCATGGCCTTCACTTGTACGTGTCACTGATTTAATTAATTCATACTTATCAAAAAGAAAATTCAAGGAATGAAGAAAAGGTAAAGGTGGGAAAAATCCTGAAAGTTCAGGGATTATATCTTTATAACCCTTAAACTTGGGGGATTCATGATGTGCGCTAGGAAAAGACTGACATAAGCCCATCTGGATATGGGTCCCACGTCAAATGATGAGACTCATGTAGAGGAGAAAAACTACTAAAGTACGTAGGACACCTTGAAGACTAGCAATACTACGAAGGTTTTGCCTTGTACCTCATCACATGGATCCAAGGAAATAACCTCGTACCAACAATGAGTTTATTTGAGGTGGGCACATGCATCTCCCCGACAAACACATGACAGGAGGTGCTTGACAAGCTTATCCTCTGCGAGCCACCGATAGAAAATATAAAAAATAATGGTCACCACCCACAAGTGGATCATATGGTTAACTCTCATACCCATAGGAAAATACTAATACCATGTCTAAACTCTATAAATGGGCTTTTTGACTAATGATAAAGACAAACAATTATTGGGAACAAAGTCAAGTATTCGCTATACTTATTGCTCTATGTTTCTTTGTCTCTGAGAATTGTATAGTATAAATCAAGAAATTATCAAAAGCACAGTTTGGCAACGTTTACATAATTTTTTGGTTTCTTTACTTGGCACCGTTGCTGGAGATTGTTTCTCATACCATTGAGAAGTTTTCCTGATACAAACATAATACGATAAAAAAACACCCCAACCGGAGAATACGCCTACTGCCCTTGCGCAAAGCAAGATCTAGCAAAAACACCCAGAAGAAACTTTTGCCTTTAGGAAGGGCAACTGTGAGGAAAAGGACACTCCCAAACTACCCCGACAAGAAGAAGACAACTTGGGTACCTATGATACATTTGCACTGAAGGGAACCTGCATAAAGTCCCAATGGATAGCAACACGGGTAAAATGATCCGCCAACCTGACACTAGTAAAATGACCAATCCCACCACCAAAGTGGGGAAGCCCAGGTATGAAACTCCGAGCTTGTCTTCCCTTAAAGTAAGTCACATAGCAAAAAGGATAATAATCTGTTGCCATCTACATGGACCACTCAGAGGTTGCCTCTAGTAACATCCCAGAGCTCAGCATCCGCATCGAAACCTCCAAGACGCTAAAGTCACACGACCACATCTCGTTGTTTGCCCCCATGCAAAAGGCGGAGAACTCTCCTCCGCTAACGATCAACATAATCACTGGGGGATTCATTGGATAGATATACTCGAGGAACTTAAAGAATGATACCAGGGGAGAGCCCATCCCAAAAATAACATGGGTACCTCCGAAAGCCATTTTGGAGATGCAGTTTGGAGAAGAGTAAGTACTAAACAACCTTTCTAAATACAATCATATGGTAATTATGGCCAACATAGAAATTTCAATGTGAAAAGAATCCTGATCGATCAAGGAAGCTCCACCAACATACTATATTGCGACGGTCAAGACCAAATGGGTTGGGGAAGGGCCTCGCTGAAAAAGTTACAACCCTACTCGCGGGGTTCTCTTGAATGGAGGTCAAGTCAATGAGAGCAATAGAGGCACTTGTTGTATTAGGAGAAGGCGTGAACACCGCAATATAGGTGGTTGTTCGCAATTGTCCGAGAGACATTTTGCTACAACACGATACTCAACAGACCATGCTTATAACAATTCTTGGTCACCATCTCTACCTACCATCAGCTCATGAAGTTATCCAACCCACTCAGAGTTGGAAGAATAAGAGTGCATGTTAGCTTCTTACGACCTCCATTGAGAATGTGCATGGACGGCTCGTTGAAGGAACATGTGTTGGTTTTGGTGTAACCATAGATAATAATCTCATTAAAATCGAAATTCATATTTAGGCCTAAGGATTTAATCCTAAAGGTGTAAGAAAACTAAACATGCAAAATATATATTCTATTAAGGATCTTGGTGCTACATGCATTAATTTTCATAATTTTAATAAAGCATGCTTGTCGTATAAACATGTGAATAAACCAACTGCCACATGCAAAACATAAAAATCTATACGTATAAAACTAAATAGATATAGAAAGAGAAATCCAATTCTTTACCCTTTTAGACTTTCAAGCAATCCTCGTAGGGCTCCTTCTTCAAATAAACTTCGAAACGACCAAGGTTTTCACGCTATACTCAAGTACTATACTATGAGATGGTAAATATCTTTTATACCCACAAAAGAATGGGAAAGTCACAACCAAAAAACTCTCTTTTAGGTGTAGATCAAATCTCAACGCATGAGTAAAGATCTAAAGTAAAAGAATAATCTCTTTCTCTCTTTTTATCCCGCACATGTCCACCACCCTTAAAGCCTAGAAAATTGATGGTTTTCTCTCAAATTCTGATCAATGAATCCTTTTGTGTTGGCTATGGGGATTGCCTTGTATATTTATAATGAGACATTATGGTTAGAGTCCAAGTTTATTTGTCCAACAAGTTTGAACAATTAAATATTTAATTAATGAAATCCTTGACTAATTAAGACTCTTACCTTAATTAGGATTGCTCGACTAAGTCCAATTTAATTCATCTTTCTGGGTTCTTAATTAAATTGCATTTAATTAAGCACATGAAACTTTAAATCTAATCCTAATTATAATTCCATGGACCTTTTAAATAACAACTTAATCATTGACCAAAATTAGACTTTCTAATTAAGTGAAAAATAAACTCTCGGATTATTGGACTTGGTTTTTTCATAAAACCACGGAGACTAACTAGGGCCCTATACCAAAACAAAAATGTCACCATTGACATTGAGTATGTAAGGAAATGCCGTTGATGCCAAGCGTTCAGAAACTTAAGGCATCAACTTGCCATGTGGATGAAAAGTCTTCCCATCACTTTCCATTTTGATCAATGGGGAATCAACCTTGTTGGACCCTTGCCACGGAAGATTGGTAAGAAGAAGGTCATAGTGATGGCCATTGAATTTTTTAGTAAATGGGCAGTCTGAGCTCTTAGCCCAGATCTTGAAAATCAACATAAAATTTCTTCGGAAGAACATAGTTGGCTTCTTTGGGGTGCCACTTGCCTAGGTATCTGATAGAGTGAGGATCTATGTACAAAAACAACTTCACCTCGGTCTACAAACCTCAGACCAATAGGTAGATCGTGGTCACCAACAGGACCATTATGGATCAGCTAAGGAAAAACCTTCGAGGACAACAAAGAAGGATGGGCTAGCGAGCTATACAAAATACTATGGAGCCATCTTTCTAATGGGGCGCACATATTTCTAATAAGATTACACCAAAGAATGATTATGATAAGATCCACATGCATAAAATTCCATATGCTTCAGCTATTGGATCGATAATATATGTTATGCCATGTACGGGACCTCGATGTCTCCTATGTTTTACGTGTTATAAGTCGATATCAATCCATTCATGGTAAGAAACATTGGATTTCTGTAAAGAATATTTTAAAGTACCTTATAAGGTATAAGGACTTGTTCGTAGTATACGAGGATTTGTAATTAGTAATTTAGAAGGATATATGGATGCGAGTTTCCAGACAGATGTAGACAATTAAAAGTGACAGTCTGGATACGTATTTATCCTGAACGGAGGTGCAGTGGTTTGGAAGAGTTACAAATATGACACCATTGCTGAGTTTACAATAGAGGTTGAATACATTGCTGTTTCAGAAGATGCAAAGGAGGCTGTATGGATCAACAAGTTCGTTGAAGAGCTTGATGTAGTTCAATCAATTGTAGTTCCTATCATTATCTTTTTTATGGTGACACAATGGGACAAGTGAAGGAACTAAGGTTTCATTAGAGATCCAAACATGTATTTAGAAAGTTCCATTTGATTAGAGAAATCTTAAATTGGAATGATGTAAATGTAGAAAATATCCAATTGAACGAAAATGTTGCTGATTCATTGATTAAGGCATTATCCTAGACTAGCCATCAGAGTCAAGTACAAAGACTTAGTTTTAGGTAAAAGAAGTGGGAGTTTGTTAGTTTTATTCCATAAGGCCAATCACTTAAGGTCTTTATATCAACACTTTCATATAACTATATATGTTAAGTAACATACTTCATTATTTGTTTTATTACTTGCATTATTATTGCATGTCAAATAATGAACCCCAAGTATTGATGACTTGGAGTGGATCACAAGAGGGGTGTAATGATTTGACCACTCTAGTAAAGTTATCAGTACTAAATATCTCTAATCATATTATTAGTGAGACAATGCATCTCCAATATGGATAGGTTAACATGTTCTAAGCCATTTTCTTCTGAAGGAATTTGATCTCATAAACTATGGTGCAGTGGCACCTAAGTTAGAACATGAATGCTTGTATTTGACAAGTACATTTGATTGACCCAATTAGAGTTCACCATATTGTTAAGGGTTGATACTCTAATGAATAATAGATGTAAGTGATTCTTATACCTGAGACCACCATGGAATCTTGAGTATGAATATATTTCTTTGATTCTATTCGGACTTAGACCATAAATGGGTAACAATGGGTAGTTTTGGGAGTGATATGAAGTACGGAAGGATTGTGAGTGGTCAATAAATGATTCACCACTCTTAAACAACTAGGTTGTGATATCCCTATAGCCACTTGTAATAGATCACGCTGAAACCTTTGATCAAAGTACGAGTTTGATTAGAAAAGAGTTCTAGTCAGTACTCAAAATTTATGATCTCTTGTACAATTAATCTTTTGCGTATATCAAAAGAGGATGACAAATAACTTGTATATCCTAGATTGGGATATGAACAAGTAAGGGATAATAATTACATGGGTGCTAGTTTTGAAAACGATAGTCTCCTAACATGACTATTCTCATTACCTGGGTGTCCATGATATGTTGCTAGATGCCACTCATGGTCTGTGGATATGACTATAAGATTAATTAAATAAAAGAGTTTAATGCATTAACCATAATACGAGTTGTCCCAGTGGTAGACCTTGCAACCTCCTGGCATCCCAAGAGGTGTAGGGTTCGAGACCCACTGGGCTCCAACTCTGCGAGGTCACCCTGGGATTAGTCGGGTATGGATCGGGTTGGCAACGTTCTGCCCTGCCGCCACGATTCGCCCGGATACTTAAGTAGGGTCCGTGACGTTAACTCGCGTTGTTGAACCTACCCAAAAAAAAAGAAGGATGCTCGTGGATTCAAAGATGAAATTAGGATGAACTTACATAGCCAAAAGGACACAGCTTACATAGCCAAAAGGAAGGCTATGACTAGAATTCAAGGTGATTTTGATGAGTAATATAATATGTTATGTGACTACGCTAATGAATTCCAATCATTGAATCTAGGTTCAACTGTATATCTTCAACAATCTGGTGCTACTATAGATGGCGAGGGAAATAGGAGGTTTGACAAATTTTATGTATGTCTTAATGACAAGAAGCAAGGATTTTTGGATGGTTGTAGGTTTATAATTGGAGTTGATGGGGCTCATTTAAAGCATGTGATGAGTTATTGACTAGTGTGGGGATAGATCCTAATGATTGCTTATACCCTATTGCATATGTTGCAGTTGCTTCATAAACTAGAGAAACATAGGAGTGGTTCTTGTTGCTTCTCAAAAGTGATTTGGACATAGTGAGGGATGATGGAGTTACATTTATATCAGACAAGTGATTTTGTATCTGCTTTTGAGTATGTCTTTCCGTATGGTGTAAATCGATTCTGTGTTAGGCATCTCCTAGGGAATATGCAAAGTGTTAGATTCAAATGTTTGGCATTTAGACAAGCATTATGGAAAGCAACCACCACCACCATTGTAGTTGAATGGGAGCAAAGAATGAACGACTTAGGAGTCATTAGATCCTAAAATAAAGTTATTTTCAATGATAAACTTCCTATACATTAGAACAAGTAACACTTTGACGCATTCACTAAATAGTGTGTGTGAAGCCTTCAATACGAACATACTCAAGGAAAGAGACAAACCAATCCTCACGAGCAACAATGTACTTGATGAAGTGCTTGCAAGAGAAGATAGATAACGCTTTACAAAATGGAAGGGAAAAGTGTGTCCAAACAATCAAACGAAATTGAAGAAAATTAATGGACAAGGCACAAGATTGTATGGTTAAAAAAATCTGTTGATTGGAGAATTGAGATCACAAATAAGAAAGATGACACAATATATATAGTTGATTGTTGGATTAAATAAAGATTAATTAATTAATATGTTTAATTGATTAAACCTTAAGTCCACTTAACCACAAGCCCGTCTAACTACCCAGGTAAATCTCTATATATAGGCTATGTGTCTACAGAGATTAATACACCGCTCACAA
>JAOWBN010184742.1:0-16504 GCA_028565015.1 Pinguicula moranensis
TGGGTAAAAGTCAGCAGTTACCATTTACTTCTTCGGGTAGAACTACTTCTAGGCCACTTGAACTTATTCATTCAGATTTATGGTCTGCGTCTGTTATTTCCCGTGTTGGATTTCCATATTATGTCATTTTTATCGATGATTTTATTCGTTTCACATGGCTCTATCCTCTTAAAGCCAAATCTGATGTATTTGAAATATTTGTGACATTTCGAGCAATGGCTGAAAATCAATTCTCACAAAAGCTCAAATTATTTCAAACTGATGAGGGTGGTGAGTTCTGCTCAACTAAATTTAAATCCTTTATAGATCAAGTTGGGATAGTACATCGTCTGTCCTGTCCTCACACTCCTCAACAGAATGGACTTGTTGAACGAAAACATCGTCACATAGTAGGTATGGGACTTACACTCTTAGCTCAGTCTCATTTACCTCCAAAGTATTGGGTTGAAGCCTGTTCCACAACTATTTTTATCATTAACCGTCTTCCTACCCCGGTCCTTAATAACAGCAGTCCGTTTATGAAGCTATTTGGGTTTCCTCCTAACTATTCTCAGTTTAGGACATTTGGCTGTGCCTGTTACCCCCTTCTTCGACCCTATAATTCCCATAAACTTATGTTTCGTAGCTCCAGATGTATATTTCTTGGCTATAGCTCTCAGCACAGTGGATATAAGTGTCTTGATCCTACATATGGGACTGTGTACATCTCTCGGAATGTTATCTTTGATGAATCAGTCTTCCCGGCTCAGTCTCGTCAATCCCTCTCTACTCCCCCGTCCACGGTGGCTTCTCCGGCTTCAGGTACGTCTTCTCTTGATATTGTATCATTTATTCCTTTATCCACTTGCATTACTAATCTTTCAGAACCAATACCCGAGTCTTCAATCATGACCTCAGTAGAAGAAGTACCATACTTGCCTGTTTTGACACCCGGGCCTTCATCACCTTGTCCCTCATACTCACCAAAAGTAAATCATAATCCTGATATGGACCCGAGTCCACCTACTATAGTAGAACCCGTATCATTTCCTGTACTTGATCACCTTGCTTCTAACCTGCCATCTATGTCCTCTCAATCCACCATGGTTACTCGGACTCGTACTGGTTCACTTCGCCCTAAACAGTTTCTTGACTACCATCTTTATACTACCACTCGTCATCCTTTCTGAGCTCTAATCAGTATTCAGGTACCACGCAAGCCTGCAACGTATTTACAGGCTTCTTCTTCTCCAGAATGGGTTTCTGCTATGCAAGCTGAGTTTGATGCATTACTTGAAAATAATACTTGGGAGTTGTGTCCATGACCTCCAAATCAGCATGTGATTCGATGTCGCTGGGTGTATAAAATTAAACAGAAGTCAAATGGCTCTATTGATCGCTACAAGGCCAGATTAGTTGCCAGTGGCTTTGAACAGGAATATGGATTGGATTTTTCTGAAACTTTTAGTCCGATAGTTAAGATGGCAACACTTCGACTCTTCTTGGCCTTGGCGGTACATTTTCACTGGTTGATTCGACAATTAGATGTCTCTAATGCCTTTCTAAATGAGGATCTTGATGAAGTTGTTTATATGGAACAACCACATGGATTTCTCTCCTCTGAGTTTCCAAGTTATGTTTGCTCCTTACGAAAAGCTCTTTATAGTCTGAAGCAAGCACCCCGTGCATGGTATGTCCGTCTGTCTAGCGCACTTGCGGATCTTGGATTTGTTTGTTCTGTGAATGATACCTCTCTGTTTATGTTTCACTCGGCCGATGTGCATGTGTTTGTTTTAGTTTATGTGGATGATATTCTGCTGACTGGTTCGTGCTCAACCATTATTATTGGTATTCTTAACAACCTTCAAAGATCATTTCGCATCCGAGACCTGGGAGAACTTGGTTTCTTTCTTGGTCTTGAGGTTGTCAGGGATACTTCGGGCCTTCATCTTCGACAGTCCAAATACATCTCTGATCTTCTTGAGAAAACAGCCATGCATGGAGCCAAACCTTTGCCATCATCATGTACTTCTGCTACTTCACTTTCCACTGATCATTGTGATCCTCTTCTAGACCAGGATGTGACTCGTTATCGACAGACTGTGGGTGCCTTACAATATTGCACTCTCTCGCGACCAGACATTGCATTCTCTGTTAATCAGCTATGTCAGCATTTACACAATCCTCTACAGGGTCATTGGATGGCTGCCAAGCGTGTCCTCAAGTACTTGAAAGGTACTCCTGATCTTGGTCTCTGGTATACATCTAGCTCTATTCAACTTCAGGCTTTCTGTGACTCTGATTGGGCTGGTGATCCTGTTGATCGACGTTCGTATGGGATCTTTCTGGGGTTTTGTCTTATTTCCTGGACTGCTAAGAAGCAAGCTGTTGTCTCTCGGTCCAGTACTGAAGCTGAGTATCGTGCCCTCGCTATTACAACTGTCGAACTCTATTGGCTTTGAATGCTATTTCGTGACTTCCAAGTCCCGCTACTTGACTGTCCCGTATTGTGGTGTGATAATGTTGCTGCTCTTGCTCTGGCATCTAATCCCGTATTCCATGCACGCACCAAACACATTGAAGTCGATTATTACTTCATTCGTGAGAATGTACTTAACAAGGATATCATAATACGATTTCTTAGCACTCATGATCAAGTTGCTGATATTTTCACCAAAGGACTTGGGTCTGATAGGTTTCAGTTTCTTCGGTCCAAGCTCCATGTCGTTTCACCGCCCATTCGCTTGCGAGGAGATGTTAATAAGGAAACAATTGAAGATAAGGAAACAGTTGAAGATTTACTTCACAACCATTTAGAGGATCCCACATGATTTGCTCTTCCTTATCTATTTGATTGTAAATTGATTGTGCAAGATTGTATATTGAATCTATATAAACTGAATTACCGAGAGATCAGAGATTATTCAAGATCCGACTCTCCTTCCACAAACCATATGTCTCAATACTATTGTTCTTACCAATTCTTGATTCTTGATTACCAACACCATACGGCTTGATTTGTTTCAGTTTCAGGGACATTGTCCGCACTGGCATCTAATCAAATGGCACTTGCCGGATCTACTGGGTGATGCTCTAATCGCCCTTATTGTCAGCACTGTTAAAAACATGTCATACTATTGAGCACTGCTTGGTACTACATCCAGAGCTCAAACAATAATTTGAGCGTAATCGTGGAGGCGGTCGTGGTGCTAGTCGCGGTCGTTGGGGAGGTCGAACATGTGTGGTTACTGAGACAATGTCTGAGATCGTGCCTCCACCTTCTGATATCACTCAGCTTCAGTCTCGTCTCTACTCTCAGATAGCGCAAATGGCCCAAATTCAGGCCCGCCTTGAGATGTTGAGTTCAGGCTCCACCTCTGGCTCCATGGCAGTTGTTTGCACTACATGTACTCCCACTGCATAAGTCCACTCACCCCACATGGATTATGGATTCCGGTGCCAATAATCACATGACTTTGTGAGTTATCTCCTTTTCTATCCCTAAATGATCCGTTCACATTGTTGATGGTTCTTTTTATCTATATCAATTGTATGGGATCTGTTAATTTATCCTCGTCGATTATCCTTTCATCTGTTTATTATGCTCCACAATTTGCATGTAATATTTTATCTGTTTATTGTCTTGCCTCAGAAAATAATTGTGCCATTGTTTTCTTGCCCCATTACTAGTATCTACAAGACCTGCATACAAAGAGGATTTTTGGCAGGGGTATGAGCGAGACAATCTATATTATTTTGGGGATCCTCCATCATCAAGCGGGCGCTCTTCCATGCAAGCCAGTGTTCCTCCATCTCCTTCTATCTTAGCTGATTCTCGTCATTGTGTATTTTTATTTCAGACATTGCATTTGTGGCATGCACGTTTAGGCCGTGCAAACTATCAGTACCTTTGTTGGCTATTTCCCAAGTTGAATAAAGTTGCATTAGTTCTCTTTTTTATTGTGATGTGTGTTCTTTTTCTAAACATACACACATATCATATGCTCCTAGCACGCATCGCACCTCTCAAGCTTTTGAACTTGTGCATTCAGATATTTGGGGGCATCACATGTGCCCTCTTTGTATCAACATTAATATTATGTCACCTTTATTGATGATTTTCTAGATACACTTGAGTTTACCTTATGAAACAAAAATCTGAAGTTTTCGTGCATTTTCGAAATTTCTTACAAATGGTCAAAACCTAATTTAATACCATGGTGCGCTCTATTGGATCTGATAAGGGGGGATATATTTTTGATGTTTTTCGGGATGAACTACATAATTGTGGGATTCTTCAACAACTCACATGTCCTTATACTCCGGAGCAAAATAATGCGGCGAACGAAAAAACCATTACCTCATGTCTTACTGTTCGTTGCCTTCTTCGAGGTATGGGATTCCTAACACTTATTGGCATATAGATTTTCTTATTGCTGCATATTTAATGAATCGCACCCTAGTTGTATTCTTCTTCATTGCATCCCCTGCATGTGCTTCGCCCTAGCATGATTCTATTTCCATCACTCCGCGTGTGTTTTGTTGCACTTGTTTCGTTCATAATAATTTCCCTTCTCGTAACAAACTCGATGATCGAGAAATTCGATGTCTTTTTTTTGGATATTCATCTATGCCAAAAGGGTACTAGTGTTATGATCCACGCTCTCGTATCTTTTATCATACGATGGATGTGACTTTTCTCGATCATGACCCATATTTTTCTAACTCTCACGCACCTTTAACGGTGCCTCCAGTCTCGGCCTCTGAGACAGTGTGATGCAAACCTTGCAAGCCAGCCGACTAACACACACAAGTTTTTCTTATTTTTGTGAGACAAGTTTCTCTTTGGTTTTAATACAAGTTCGATTATTCTTTTCTCTTGTGAGAGTAGAGTAGTTTTCGAGTAGAATTTATCATTGGATCTTTGGCTAGCACAAGTTGCTTTTAGGGGTCCTTCGTGGCGTCTTATACAACTTCAAATCGTGTGTTCTTCAAGGTTGATCTCTCTATAGATCAGTTTGGGATAACTACGTCAAACGTGCAGTCCTGTTCCCCTCTTGACCTTTGATTGTGATGAGTTCGGCCTTGTTAGGTGTCAAGGTTCATATCACAGGACCTCGCGCAGTCTCTATCCTTGATCCTAAACATGTTCTTGATATTGCGTCACCCCCATATTTGATGCCATCAGTTCAAGATTCATTGTCCTGACGACTGCATCGCCCCGTTGCCCCCATGCCAAAGTCTTCTTTGGATTTAGGTATTATTTCCTTACTTTCTCCATATATTTCACCCACACCCACACCCACACCTACACCCACATCACTTGTTTCTTGCTATCCCACTCGGGTTCGTCGTCCTGTGGATCGCTTGAACCTTGTTTGTCATACTGACCATCCTATCTCCAAATATGGATTACCGGGCTCTTTCTCCATCCTACCGCTCATATCTCACTGCCATAAATTCTATCTCCATTCTTCGGTCGATTCACGATACCTTCCAAAATCCTCATTGGGTGACTGCCATAACTATTGAGATGGAGGCCCTTGAATGGAATCACACGTTGGATCTTGTTGATTTATCTCCAGGTACTCGCGCGATTGGTTATATGTGGGTATTCATAGTCAAATATATGGCTGATGGTTTGGTTGAGCGTTACAAAGCACGCCTTGTGGCTAAAGGCTTTACCTAGGTACTTGTTCGGTTGATTGTCTCTTTGGTTGCATCATCTTCCTGGTCTCTGCATCAACTGATGTATGAAATGCCTTCCTCAATGGAGACCTCACCGAGACCATTTATATGGATCCACCTCCCAATTTTCGGTCTCAGGGGGAGTATTCTGGGAAAGTATGTGTCCTTCAAAAATCCATTTTATAGGTTGAAATAATCTCCCCGTGCATGGTTTGGACGATTTAGTGAATTTATTCTCACGTTGGGATTTACTCGTTGTCAGTCTGATCACACGTGCTTCAGTCGCAGGAACCTGAGAAGTCAATGCATCATCATATCTATATGTTGATGATATTGTGACAACAAGAGATTATGCGCATGAGATTGTTCGGGTCAAAGAGCACCTCAGTTTGACCTTTGACATCAAGGATCTGGGACCACAATACTTTTTCGACATTCAGGTTGCTAGATCACGACATAGTATTTACTTGTCTCAACGTAAATATACCCTGGATCTCCTCAAGATACGAGCATGATGGGTTGTTGGCCAACCTCCTCTCCCATGGATCCGAATCAGACGTTAACAGGCAAGATGGGAGATGTATTGCCATATCCAACCGTATATCATTGTCTTGTAGGTAGATTACAAGATCAAATATCTCATTTGTCGTAAGCATGGTTAGCCATTTTATGCACTCTCTGAGGACAACTCATTTGGATATTGTCTATCATATTCTTCGGTATTTGAAAACATGCCCTAGTCTTGGACTTTTCTTCAAAGCTCAAGGCCAAACCGGGTTATCTTGTTTTACAGATACTGACTATGCGGGTTCAAAGATTGATCGTCGATCAACTTCAGGTTTTTGTACCTTCCTTGGGGACCATCTTATTTCATGGAAAATTAAGAGACATGCAGTATGATCACAATCATCAGCCGAGGTAGAATATCGTGATATGGCTTAGGGACATGTGAAATTTATGGATTCGATCTCTTCTACAAGAGTTGGGATTTCCACTCCAAAGCTCCTCAACGTTGTTGTGTGGCAACATGTCTGCAATCAGGATGTCATCAGAAAACGCATTGAACTGGATGCCCACTTTATTCGAGAAAAGGTTTGGTTAGGAGTTCATAACTTTATGAGATCAAGTAGCGGATATGTTCATTAAACCAGTCAGTCCGGGACTTTTACAAACATTCACTCGCAAGTTTGGGCTCACTGACATCATCGTCCCAACTTGAAAGGGAGTCTTGAAATATTATAATAATTCTTATTTTATCCTTTCTATATAATCCTTAAGAAAATTTTATCATCTTGACACTCCAATAAAAAAGGGTTGACCCAGCCAGCTAATGCATATGTGCCTTGCTGACCCGGCACAAATTTTTTAGGAAAATAAATAAATTTAAAATAATCAATAGGGTTTTAATTTTATAGAATAATAAGATTTTAGAAATTATTTGATATTATTTGGGCGGCAGTATTTTGAAAATCCTTACTTTGTCCTTTTCAATACCGCATTAATATGATTTTCTGGCTCAGAAAAATAAAAATGATATTCTTTCTACGGTCACTTATTAATCCGATCTATCTTTTCTGCATTCTATAGCAGCACATGAAGAATTCGTAGGAGTGAGAGCCAAGCCAACAAGCATTTGGCAGCCATTTCACTTCCCCGTGGAGCACGAAACGAAGTCTGTGTGCTTTAGTCATGGAGGGGCTCAACAAAGTCTGGGAAATCAAAACTATGCAACTGGACAAGGAAAGTGAAGCACGAGCAACTCTAGAGAAAATTGCCAAGCAAGTTCAACCAATCATGCACAGAAGGAAATATAAAGTGCCACTGCTTTCAGAGTTTTGGTATGCTCGCAGATCAAAGACACAGGAACGGAGTCAAGAATATAAATCCGGGGGGCCAAAATTTTTTTTGAAGAAATGAATTTTTTGAGGGGGATAGAAAATAATTTTGAAAAAAAAATACATATATCTGTATATATTATCTTAAAAAATTCAAGTCGGGGGCCATGACCCCTATCTTCTTAGCTCCGCAACTGCATAGACTCTTCATCCCTTTTTTTGTTGCTATTTTTCTTGCCATACTTATTTCTCATGGATTTTCTTGGGGTTGATCGACAGGCCCGATGAGCGTAATTTGTTAGGTCTGAATATCAACGCAGGGCAGGAGATTAGGGTTAGGCTGCGCAAAGCAAGCGATAAGATGAAATTTATGCGGTATGAGGAGGTTCTCGATACCATGCTCCATGAGCTTTGCCACAATGAAATTGGGCCTCATAATAGTGATTTCTACAAACTATGGGATGAATTGAGAAAGGTCAGTAGTCACTACTATGTTTCAAGTAATTTATATTTTCGAGTGGCGGAGGAGGTAGAGGGGCTAGGGAGCCATCGTCCCCAGTTTAAATAAATTATTTTTTAAAAAATACAAAATTTATATAGGAAAAAATATTTATAGAGTCCTTAAATTTCAGTATTTTTATTAATAAAGTTGATGAAAGTCAATACATTAAATGACACAATGCATCTTGATTCACAATGCAAAAACCTTCTTTGTATAAATAAGGCTAGGTACATTTGACCTCATCCCCCAACGTGGTTGGTAATATACTAAGGGGTGGATAACGGATTAGTGGTATTAGCGGAATTCTGCTTTCATTACCACAACCGCTAACGCTGCGACCAGCGGTGGCGGTAGCATTAGAGATCCATTTGTTGACGGATAATCCGCTACTAACGTTAATAAAAAAAATTGAGAAAAAACATTTGTAATTATTTTTTAAAATAATAATTTAGGTTTTATGGGTTTTTTGTAAATATTTTTTTAATTTTTTACTTAAGGTAGTAGCGGTAGCTCGAGGAATAGCGGATAGAAGTTGCGGTAGTGGAACCGCCAGCTCTATCCGTTTACTTATCGATAACAATAACAGATAGTACCAACCCTAAACCCTGCTAATGTACTACTTTTATCCACCCCTAAATATATTGGAATGTTGTTGTTGTATTATTTTACTCTCCCCTCGAATTTGTTCCAACCCCGAGCTTTTTTATTTTTCAATCCCCTCTCCCTTCAAATCTTGACTTCTGTGTGTCCCGGACTAAACCCCAACTTGGTTGAAATACTTTTTGTGTGATCCCAGGAATGTGCTGATCTTGTGAAAAGAGGCATTACTGGACTCGGCAGAAAACTCGGCAGCGGTAGTGCCTCCAACTCTTCTCTTAGTTCGGTGCGAAAGGAAGCGCTTGCAGCTGCTGAAAAGGCCAAAGGCCCTAAACGGCTTGGTGGTAATGGAAGTATGTCCAAACTGAGCCCAGCGGAAGCTGCAGCAAGGGCTGCAGATAGGAGGATGAAGGACGAATTGTGGTGTGCTTCACAAAAAATACTCAAAAGTTCAACAGCAGCTAAAAAAGGAACGACAAACAAAGGGGTGATGTGGCAGTGCAACACATGCACCTTGTTGAATCAGGTATATAGTTTTTTTTTCGTTCTATCATCCTCTTTTTTTCATGCAATGTATGTGTGTCATCTGTTCGGAAATTTGGATAATGGGATGGGTCAGGTTTGGGAAAGTCCATTTAGCCAACTTTAAATCATACATGATGCAATATAGCTTGGGTGAAATAGTTACTTTGTATAATTGCCAATATTAATTTAGTTGAGAATATATTAATTATGTTGTGGCCATATGTGTTTCTTTTCTCTTGGGTAAGCAAATATATTGATATGGATTTTACCCTAAAACGTCCAAAATTTTACATATTCTACCCTGTACAATGTTTGCCTCAGGACAAAAGATTACATGCACCTCTTGAGGCTTGAGTCCAATATCAAGTCACCTATCAAATAGTCAAAACCTAATATTTAATGAATATTGGGTCATAAATAATTTTTTTATATAATTATAAGGTAAGACTGGGTATATCTTACCCCCAGACCTCAACTTAGTTGGTAATATAATGGGTATAGTATGGATTGTGAAGTTGCGTCTAACATCAACTTACCCATTAAATAACTATACCGTGACAAATTGGATTTAGACTTCAACCATCTCGCTAGCTTGTGCCCTAATGAATATTTCCTATTTTCTTGTCCCCACAATTGGAGGGCAACTAACACCTAACATCTTAGATTTAGCCTTCAAACATTTGCAATGTCCTATTATGTGTTTCATATTTCCGTGTTTTACGAAACTGCAGGCGTCAGCTGTTAGATGTGAAGTCTGTGAAGCACCAAAGAGTGGGAGTGGATCCCGTGGAGATAACAAGCCGAGATTCTGGTCCTGCAAATATTGCACTCTAAACAATGGCACGGAAGTGAACAAATGCATGGCTTGTGGGAATCGTAAATAGATAGATAGATAAACTTGGAATGGAATGCGTTATGTATGTGTACAGAACTTAAAACTAATCGTTAATATATGCTTTCTTATATGATCTTATTTATTTTATTTGATTATCCCATCATCAAGTATAATCTTATCAAATAGTATTATCTTTTTGGTGGGTTTATCAAATAGTATTATCAAGTTGTCAAATTTTAAATCGTGTAATTATAAATAATATATTGATTTAATAGACTGTCGTACATAATAATTTGATATTATTATATTTTTTAAAATTAACATACATAATATATAACAAAATTATAACTACATACATATATAAAAACATTATATTCTCATTAATACTTACATATATAGTTACTCTAGTATAAGATATAATTATAAAATTTTACAACTATTCGGCTATCGGGTTTAAAGATTTGGAGGCGTTAGGGCAAAAGTCATGTCAAAGCTAAGTACAGTAACTTGGGGGTGGGTAGGCCGTAGGGGTGGTTAATTTTTAAACATCTCTAAATTAATACCATTTGGACTATTAAAATTAATTATGAATTATGAATTTATTTACTAGGAGAATCAACAGCCATTTCTCTTTAGCCGTGTAAATTTATAGATATAAGGTGATTTAGGGTCTATTTTGTATCCATCATTATTTTCTCTATTATTATTTTTTTGCTTATCATTTTTTTTTTTTATTCTCCTTTTAATTTATAATTTTTATTATAAGTTGGTGACAGAGTGACTGTGGTAAATGAAATCTTGGATCGGGCCAAGCGATCAAATGGATCTAATTGTTTTTGGTAAAAATATCAATTGGCCAGATTAAAAACTACAAATAAGTCTGGACTGACCCAATTGAATTTTAAATATTCTGAGTTGGCCCCAAAAGCCCAAGCCTAAGTTTTCGACCCAATTCGATACGCACGATCATCAACCTTTTCGAGCGCGTTATGTACAATTGGGTGGTCTGTGAAACTTTTTTTTTTTAAATAAAAAGCATTTTATTGGAATAAAGGAGATTATGCAAGGTTTGGATTTTCATAGTTTTTGTTTTATAATCATAATATTTAAAATTATTTTTCTGTCTCGGCTAATCCATAGAATTATATATATTAATTTCAGACATTTAAGATATTTTCCTACCTAGGCTCATGACCACAACGAGTACGAGCTTTCCTAGTAAATGTAAGTTGGATACATGAGTATATCTCAACCGCTACAAACATCAATCTATTTTTAATAACTTCTGAAGGGTATGTTATGTTATAGGAATTGTATAAGCATTATTTGTTGGGTCACTGCAAAATCTCCAGCTAAGCTGATGGCACTCCTTAATTGATGATGATGTTAAATTTAGGGGGTGTTTTGTGCAACCTTCTTATACTTATAATTGGCTTATAAGCACTTTTTTTCAAAAAATGAGGAGTTATTTTTTGAAAAAAAGGTGCTTATAAGCCAATTATAATTTTAAGAAGGCTGCGCAAAACATGGCGTAAATCCAACTCAATAATAAATCAATTCGAGCTTGGATGTGACCCAACAATAAATGGATTATGGTCTCGCACGAGTGTATATATGTGCCAACTTATAAGTGATTGTGGGTTACTCTCCATAATCCGTATGAGATATTCTAATACTCCCCCTCAAGTACAATTAATCAAGCCTTGTTGAGATTTGTTTTTATATTGTAGGCATAATTATCTCATAATCTACACTATATGTTTCAGAACTCCATTTTGTATATGGTTGAGCTTGTGCAATTGTGGGTCTCAGAGACCCTTTAGGATTTAGGCTGTTAAGCCAAATCAGTTGGATAAAAAAAAGTCAAATCAGCTCTGATACCATGTTAAATTTAATAGACTCGGCCCAACAGTAAACGAGCTTGAATCCGATGCCGACCCAATAGTATACGGGTTCGGGGTCCCAAGTTCGAGTGCACATATGTGTCAACTTATAAGTGATTGCGGGCTACTCTCATAAAAACTCTAGTACCAAAATGGTGATTGTAAACCGATAACCTCTTATAAGTTGGTTAATATTTATCTCCACAATCCGTGTGGAATATTCTAACAAAAGGGACAATGCAGAACTTGAGGAGCTGTAAGAACATAATCAGAATTGGATTTAGTCGACACGTCCACCACAATCCATAATGTTTCTTAACTCTACATTCATAACTTACCCAGTATATTCTTAACTAAGTTAGAATTTAAAGGAATATTCTAATTATCAATAAAATAAAATAAAATGTGAACTTTGTAACTAGGAGAAACGGGATTGCCTCACATCTTTCTTCACATACATTGTCTCATCAAAGGATTTCTATTAGGCTAATCCGTTGCATTGTTATTCTACTAATCTAATGTGGTTGTACATGAGGAGTAACGTTTTGGTCTGTGTTGTTATATATGTTACTCCATAGGGGCATTGAGCAAGGTGTGCACGTGAATTTGAGTCACCAATTCATAGAAGAATGGTCGTCGCTAAGGCACCGATTTAGAAACTTTCACTATGTATAAAATTCATATAGATATTAAAAATAACTCACTGATGCATGTTCATCATATTTAATTATACTGTACTGTAAGCGTGACAATTCAATTATGAGACTAAAATATATTTCTATAATTGTTTATTTATAAGATTAAAGTTACAACGAATTTTCAACCTATCAAAAAAAACAACGAATTTTCATTTTATGGAAGAAAATGCGTTTTGCTATGGCCTCAGGGATGGGAATGAGATTTATGTCTATTTCTAATAAATTGTTAGGGAGTACAATAAAATGAATATGAAGCCCTACTAGTACTATTTTTTTTTTAAAAGTAATCAGCCAAGCCCTGGATCGGTTTCTCGAAGACCTTAAATTTGGGGACCGCACTCCTGTCAATCACTTATTTTGGTATCATTCGGGATCGGTTTCTCGAAGACCTTAAATTTGGGGACAGCACTCCTGTCAATCACTTATTTTGGTATCCTTCGGACCCAATGGGGGCTCCGACTAATCCAGAGGTATTAAAGCCAGAGATGTCACCAGCCAGACTCGAACTGCAGACCTCATTAGGCAAACCCTGTGTATGTGAAGCCGTGGGTGCTGGGAGACCGGTGCTTCAATGGCCCTACTAAGAAAGCCATTGAATCTGAAACCTTTCAAGAAATTACAGTACAGCCCATGGGCCATGGCAGCAGCTGCAGCTCAACGACCCTCGTCGTCCGCCGCTTCGATCCACCTACCGGGATCCACCCCACCTGGGCACACGGTATTCACGCGCATCCGTCTCGCCAACATCGAGGACGTGCCCCACATCCACAAACTTATCTACCAAATGGCTGTTTTCGAGCGCCTCACCAGCCTCTTTCAGGCCACCGCCGACTCCCTCTCCAACACCCTCTTTCCTCCAAACCCATCTCCCCCCTTCACTTCCTTCACCGTTCTGATACTCGAGATCTCAGCCATTCCATTCCCTGTCACCTACCCCGACGACCCCCATTTCACCCCTCTCGTCAAGACCGTCCACATCGACCTCCCCATCGACGATCCGGACAGGGAAGAGTTCAGGAGCAACGCAACCGATGTCAACAGTATCGGAAATGATGTCGTCGTTGGAGGGTTCGTGTTGTTCTTTCCGAATTACTCCACGTTTCTGGCAAGACCCGGGTTTTATATTGAGGACATCTTTGTGAGGGAATGCTATCGGAGGAAGGGATTAGGGAAAACGCTGCTCTCTGCAGTGGCGGCGCAAGCGGCGAAAATGGGGTATGGGAGGGTGGAATGGGTGGTGCTCGACTGGAATGTGAATGCAATTACGTTTTATGAGCAGATGGGTGCGGAGATATTGCCGGAGTGGAGGATTTGTCGGTTATCTGGTGATAAGCTTCAGGCTTATGCTCAAAGGAACCTCTGAGTTGAAGGTGTGTCCAATGATGATTGAGGCTATTCGAGTGTTTTATCTTGCTTTTCAAGTGTTTAAATGGTGTGTTTTGGGGGTTGGAAGAGAAGCATTGAAATGGTAACAGCACTTCTAATTCCTAGTTATTGGTGAAAAGTGTATCCGTTTCTTAGCAATTTCAAATAAAAGCTCAAGTGGTTTAATGATGTCGAGTCCTCGTCTTGTTCTCTACCAACCTTATTTCTTAATTCGAAATTACTTGATACTTACTGTATTGTATGCAAAACAGGCAAAGCGATCTACTTCTCTTTGCGTGTGTTTCTGATATCTTGATTTTTTTTCCTTGATTACCAAATTTTTTTTAGTGTTGTTCTTCAAGGTTTTGTCCTGGATTATGAGATTATGAAGGAAAGAAGAATTACGTTCAGTTTTCAAGAGATAAGTAATGTTTAGGATGGTAAGAACTGAGTGAGGAGCAGCTTTAGTTTAATGTGTTTTAGGTTAAGTTGCATCACTGTAATGGTGAATATACAGGCTTCTGTCCAAACAGGAAGCGATAGTGCAGTGTTTTTGTTGGGATTTGAGTCTTCCTAGATGAGCTGATCCTGCCGCAACACATGGATTGAGATCATGCTTGTGGCTTACAGAATTGCTGAAAGCCATTAATCTCCGAATCTCACTCAATGCCCAGTGGGGGAGTTTTAGTCTTGCCATGATATGCACTCGCATACTAGACATGACATGTTTTATCAAAACTAGGTGGCCAGCTTGTTTAATAAGCTTCCCTCACCACCCTGTCAGCTGCCTTCTGATTTTGCCTAACAAAGGTTTCAATGCCTGCCTGTTTAGTCTGCCAGAGCACACTAAACACTGTATATGTACTTATCGATTTACTGAGATGCCATTTAAGATTAGGAACTAAAAACTGCAAACGTGCATCCAATACTGGCGAGGGGCTGAATATTGTTATGTCGCATGTGGTCTCTTGTATTGTAAATTGTCACATCTCTCTGTTACTTCATATGTCATTTGTTTATTATCGGGCAAGCCGCGTTTGTGACAATTAGGTAATAATTTCATGTTCACATGGATTTCCTTGTGACTTTTGGTTCACATGGCCATTTGTTCCTTCTCCTTTTTTCTTTCAATTTTAGGATGTTGCTTATGAATTGATTAGTAGAACAACATATTTTTTTGGTGATATAGTACAAAGATCACCTTTTTAGGATCTTCCTCTCAATTTTAGGATGTTGCTTTCCAAGAACACTGATAATACCCAGATCCGCTATCCCTGAGAGTCTGACCCGGATAGCAGAACCCGGCCCCCGTTTTCCGAAGCAGACCAATGGATGGCCCGAAAGGAAAGAATCCACAAGACCTTGGCCCGTAAGAAAAATTAGTAATAAAATAAATAGAAAAAATAAAATAAAAGCATGCGTTCAACATGTGCAAGCATGTGAGAGCATATGTCATCTTGACACTTGGCCAAGCCACCTAGAACACTTGTCCAAATGACCTTTGCCAACAAAAATTCCTAAAAAAATTGTATTTTTTGAAGAGAAATTCTTCTCTTCTTCACGACTAGGTAGGAAGGAAGGAAGAGAGATGGAAAAATTCTTTCTTATTAGAAAAATATTGGTGGAAAGTTTGTACCCTTTAGCCATATTATCCACAAAAATATTAATCTTGCTCCTTATAGAGAATTTATTCAATAAAAAATATTATCAGTGCGATTTCGTGTCGCATCATTTGACACCGCCTGTGGAAAACGCTACAAAAAGCCGCTACCTAACAAAAAAAGATAGAAGAAGGAAACAACCCTAACATGCGGCCTTTCAGGTTAGTAAAACACTACTGACACAAATCTAACTGATTTAGTGTTGATCTCCGGAATCGAGACCAGATTGGGGAGTCAGAAAAGAATGACATCCAGTGGTCGTAGACGAAATTTCTCGACATGAAAGGTGAAGAGGCCCAATTTCACAAACCTAGAAATTAGGGGCTATGGCTCCACAATCACAAAATACACATGACGGGTTTTACTTCCGAGCCTCTTCTTGTTCACCATCCGTACTTGAGACCCTAGTCACATCGATTAAAGTCCGGGAAATAATCAATCAAGGCTACCCATCAGACTCGGGAGAGCGTTGAAGCAAAGACAAGTGTATTCCATGGCCCATTTACCTCTTTCGCAGCTAGTCTGGCCTTCTCTTTAGTGTTATCCCAATAACTAGAACAAATCTAATATTGAATTTAAATGTAACAAATCTAAATGTTACCTTTTGCGGAAGTGTGATCGGATTGTTTGTCCGGATAACGAGTCTACCAGAGTCTCATTAGGTTTCCACGTATCAAGTATAATGAATCTACCAGAGTCTCGTTAGGTTTTCACGAATCAAGACTATGCCTCATGGATGATTAGGCAGACAGAGAAATATCGTATATTCGTTATAACTCTCATAACTCTTATGTCAAATGAATAAGCACGTAGTCTATTTATAGAAGTGAAAAATATTTGTTTATTCAGTATATAAACGTTACAAAAACGTTTATAACAATTTCAAATAGTATTTCACTATTTGAACACTGTGCACTTTTGACAAATGTCACAAAA
>JAOWBN010184753.1:0-16503 GCA_028565015.1 Pinguicula moranensis
TTCATGCTGGAAGGTATGAAATATCAAGATGATACTTTTGTCCATCTCATATTTGAAATGAGATTATTAATATCCCTGGGCCCCTTGATACAGAAATAGTTCTTATGCTGATAATTTGTGATTATGAGATATTCACATATTAACAATTATTTACTGATATATCAAGAAATAGATTAATGGTCAAGGATGACACATTCCTACGCTTTACATTGATCATTGGATATTAAGTGATGAAAGAATTAATACTAAATGGGATTTATAGAATCACGATGTATCTATATTAAATTGGATCATAATGCATTGTTAGATGCCGCTTATGATTAATAAATTAATGTATTTAATTTATTACTGATTTAGATATGGATTCCATTAGGTTGCTCTATCTGGTGATTTGAAGAAGTAAATAATTGATTATGTGAGACATAATTGTCAATTTTCACGGACGAGAATTATTTGGGAATTGGTGAGACCACCCAAACTGTTTTAGTATCAAATGGGATTTAAGCCCAATTGAGAAATTAATTCTCCTTTAATTTAAGTTGGGCCAAAAAGCCCAAATTGAATGAGATAAGTCTCATTCGCGGTTGAATAGAAACGATAGAGTTTCTGTCTGCGTTTTCTTCATCTTCTACGCAAACAAAGTCGACCAAAAAGTGAGAAATTGATAAGTTTAATTTCGTCGTGTTTTTCGCCAAAATTAAGGGTCTAGCAGCCCCTTCTCTTCCCCAGGGAGTGTTCCGGGTAGAGGTTCTCTTCTACGAAACTTTGTGTTTGACATCACACAGTTTTTCTTCAAGTTTTCTGGCGGGTTTCTAATTTCTGGTCGAAACAAGGTTAGTATGGCTATCCCTTAGTTCTATTACACGAATTAAAGCATGTTTTGAGTTCTATTTTAACTTGTGGTTTGATCGTGAAAGTGTTCATAATTTTTAGAAATCGACTCTAGATCCTACACTTGTCAACTACAAGCATCCATATTTTTAGCTTAAGTGTCACTACACTATAGTCGATGAGATCAACTATTTCCTTCAAAAGGAATTGGCTAAGAACATGCTAACCTGTCCGTATTAATGATTCATTGTCTCACTAATACTATGGTTAGGGATGTTTAGTATTGATAACTTTAATTGGAGTGGTCCCATCATCACAACTCTTTGTGATACACTCTATATTATCTATGCTAGGCTTCACTATTTTATATGTTATAAATAAACAAGTAGTGAAGGTTGCTACAATTATATATACAACATTAAAGTGTTAATACATAGGCCTAAGGTGATTGGTCTTAGGACATAACACTAACACCAGTAGGATCCGTAAATGGTAAGCAGATTTGGTTCTTAACAATTGCAGGTATGGTATTTGGCGGCACCACACAATCTCCCCAGGGATTTCTATATTTCCTCTCATGTGTCTTGTTGTGTATCTTGCTGTCCCCTTTCTTTTACTCGGTGCAGGATAGGTGCAGCAGGGATAAATCTCAATCCACATGCAGTTCAAGTGGTGCCTCCTAGTACAATCTGTCTACCTTACATCATCAGGAAGTATTCTGGCTATGCTCTGAACTTTAAGGTTGATCCCCTGCATTACCACGTTACTCTGACCCGGTACAGGTTAGGTACACTGTATACAAGAGGGGACTCCAAAGTTCATAGAAAACTGATGGCATCACACTACAAAGAGGACTCCTACTCTAAATTGGATGCACAGCGTGGCCAAGAAAGTATAACCTACTACCTGAAGAAACGCTCTGCAATTGATTCTGGCAACTCAACTAGAGTCATTTTGAGAAGCTGTGCGCAGCTAGTATATATGGGTCCACAAGGTTATTTTGTTGAAAAATGTGGACGCAAGATCAATTTTGTGGCCAACATACAATGACTATTCAATTGTGGCTAGCCTGTCATGCGATATTGATTTGACAGGAGTCTGCCTTCGGCCACAATAGACCAGGGCTTTAGCTAATTGGTCTGGAGCAGGGTAGTACTCGTTTTGGATTGTACTTTCTGTAAATATTGCTGTATATATAAAATTTGGCCTTTCAAAAAAAAATTAATTTTTTTAATGATTATATTAATTAATTTAATTTAATTAATTCATTCCAGCGAGGGCAGTAAGGAAGATCATCATTGGACCACAGAATACTCAAGCATATGTTGCAGAGCTGTAGTGCAGGCTAGATCGTGTTGAGATGATAAGTGGTAAGTGGCTGATTAGTTGTCTTGGAAGTGAATGTTATACTTGTACCCGACTGGTATATCCTCTATACATTACAGGGATAGCTCACCGAGTCTAAACGAGCTATGTACCGATTTCCATAAAATGGGGTATCGATAAGTTGATAGTCATGACTTCTAGACTTAGCGAATTGCGGTGTATGGTGATGAACTGAATGCAGCGATGCTTGTGCATTCATGACGTTAGGGGAGCCATATACTTTACCCTTAGCTATAATAGAGGGTATATCGGTAGAGCACGGAATATGGTTCACGACCAAGGAGCTATTCACTGCTTCATCACTATAGTCCCAATGACTGTATGCCGCTACTCGTTTGGTCAATGCATAGACTCTCTGTCTTTTATTTTTCTTTGCTTTCGCTTCTTGTAAATATTCTTATTCCACATATATAAATTTGGCTTATCCGAAAAAAAAATTATTTAAATGATTATATTAATTAATTTAATTTAATTAAATGATTATATTAATTAATTTAATTTAATTAAATGATTATATTTATTATTTTTTGGGGGGAATGCCAAATTTCATATATACGGTATAAGCTATTTACAGACGGAACAGAAGAAAACTAAGAACAAAAAGAAAATACTGGCCTAGACTAGATATAACTGGAGAATTGGACGCATAGTGTTAAACCCAGCGGTTCGATCCTTGATCATGAACTGTGTAACCTGTCTTTCCAACATACCCTCCAGTATAGCTAATGGTGATTTGGTACATGGCTCCCCTAACCTCATGAATGCACAAACATCTCCGCATTCAGGTTATCGCCATTATCCGTTGTTCATCAAACAGGTTATCATGACTATCAACTTATCAATACTCTTTTTCAGGAATATCGATACATAGCTTCTTCCTGTTTGATGAGCTATCCCTGTAATGTACAGAGTATTAGCCAGTTGGGCCGAGTTATTACCGTTCATTTCCAAGGGAGCAACCCAGCTACCTTTACCTACTAGTCCAAGTTCTCTCAATTATTCTTTGATGCAAATCTGAGTTGTTCATCTTCCATGCTTCTTGCACTTTGAATGGCTTCATGTGACATAAGGAACCAGTGTACATGAACAGCGGGTTGGGGCTCTTATGTTACATTTATGCTGCATCAGTGAGTAGGGGTGAATTACTACTTCTCTTGTAGAAACAGGACACTCGAAAAAGAGGTGATTGATAGTCTCATTAGCATATCTACACAGAGGGCAGTTTGTCTCCATATCAGTATCAATTATGTTTCTCATCTGCCGGGAAACTTTTGTAGGTATTGCATTTTGTATTAGTTTCCAAACAAAGATACAGATTTTTTTCGGAGCAAAACTATTCCAAATGATCTTGGTAAGCGAAAGATGAGTGCTAGAGAAAGAATTCAGCGTACCTGAGCTAATTGTTCTGTAGGCCTCCCTCACCAAGTAGGCTCCCTCCTTGCTGGACTTATAGATATACTTATCTTCAGATGGGGGATTGGGAGAAATGAATTGTAAGGCATTTGCCAAGTCAGCCAGATCTGCTTGCTCTGATTCAAGAATGGCCCCACTCCACCTCCAGTGCCAAAACCAAGAACCATTGATCCATAATCTTGCATCTGCCAAACTAATATTTTTACACTACTATTTCCTAAACAGCCTTGGATATCTCAATGCAAGTTGAGGTCAGGATTGCAGTCACTAGTGAAGGAGTGCCATTAAGTATCTGAATGCCCACTTTCCAAGCAAGGCAGAATTGTAGGATGATATACAACGAGCACCTAGTCCACCATCAGATAGTGGTGGAAACTTTTTTCCAGGAAGTTAGGCAAAGCTTTTTCTTGGTTGATGAACAACTCCGGAAGAAGTTCCTTTGGATGGAGGTCAGGTGTTTTATAATGCTTGTTGGGGCTCTCAAACCAGAGAAGTAGTGGGAGGGAAGGGCTGGTAATACTGGTTTGAGGAGAGTTAACTTTCCACCCGAAGATAACCACTTGTGTTCCCATGAAGAAAGAGCCTTGCTGAATTTTGCAACAACAGGATGCCAAGACGCAGGTTTTCTCACGCAAGAACCAACTGGAAGACCTAGATAGTTGAAGGGTATTGAAGGAAGCTAGCAATTGAAATAAGCAGCCATGTCCTCCAAAGTCAGAGATGGAACATTGACACCAATAAACTTGCTCTTCCCAAAGTTGATCTTGAGATGTAAAACTAACTAAATTAAGCAAGATGGCTTTGAAGACCTGCACAGAATTCCAATTGGCCTAACCAAAGATTATTGTGACATCAGCAAATTGCAGGTGAGACACTTGCACCTTACTTCGGCCAATGCACAAACCTGTGAAGAGTTTGAGACTGCCTACCTATTGTAACATAGTAGACAACCCTTCTGCAGCAAGGAGAAATAGAAAAAGGGCGAGTGGGTTGCCCTGTCTGATGCCACAAGGTAGAAGAGGACTCAAGCAAGCCCTTAACCCACCGCTGCCAACACTGGGGGAAATTCATAAGGGACATGACTTGCAGCAAATATTTCCAATTAATGGTGTCAAAGGACTTTTCAAAGTCGACCTTAAATATAAGGGCTTCTTGTTTCAGCTTCCTAACCTCATCCACAATCTCATTTGCAACTATTACACCATCAGTGAGCTTCCTGCCTTAAATGAATGCAGATTGAGAATAGTTGATCAATCTATCCATAACAGGGCTAATCCTATTGGCAAGAACCTTGGTGATGATCTTAGGCATGCTTCCTATAAGAGAAATTGGCCGAAAATCCTTCACAACCAAGGGGTTAGACACCTTGGCTAGTAGAGATATGTGTCGGGCATTGCGGCCTTTGCACAATTCCCAAACTTGTAGAACTCAAGCATCAGTTGGATGATGTCAGATTTGAGGATATGGATGAAGTGCTTGATGAAGTTGAAGTTTAGACCATCAGGCCCTGAACTCTTGTGGCCCTTGCAACCTGAAATTGTTGCCAATATCTCAGTTTCAGTGAAGGGTTGCTGGAGTAGCAGCTTGGAGGTATGATAAAGTGATCTAATGGGTAAATTAAAACTTGGTCTGATGGGAATCTTCTCCGTAAACCTGTCCTTAAAATGATGGAAGAAACATGCTTTGATTTGATCACGGTTATCAAGCCAGATAGAGAATTCCCAAATCCCTTTGATTCTGTTCAGATGCCTATTTTTCTGAAGACTAATATGGAAGTAGGCAGTGTTTTCATCCCCCTGTTGTAGCCATGGATTCTAAATTTTTGAAAAACTGTGGAGTTCAGCTTGCTGGATATGATATCCAATTGAGAGTGGAGCCTAGATAACTGTAGATGATCAATAGGAAGATCAGATTCAGCCGCACTTCCAAGGCCTCTAATGTTGCGAAGCAAAAATTGTTTCTCAACTGCTAGATTGGACGAGGTGTACTGATTCCATTGCCGGATGTTATCCCTTAACGGCCCTATCTTCTTCATAATCCTATAATTCCAACGCCCCTCAAAACCTGTACTGCTCCAAACTTGAGAGACCAAGACCCTGTCTAGGCCACTCATTGCTTTAAAGACTTCAAATGTTCCAACTTCAAGTCATGCATGCCTAGATTAGTGATAAAGTCATCGAAAATTTTTGCTTATTTTCCTAAAAATTTTAATGTTCAGTATGCAATTTTGGATAAAAATAAGTAATTTTACTAATATATCTTTTTTTCAAATATGTGTATTAATAAATTATAATAAATTAAATTAATTATTATAATCATTTAAGTAAATTAAATTAATCAATATAATTGTTTAATTAAAATAAATTGATTAATATAATTATTTAAATAAATTAAATTAAATTAATTACAATAATAATTAAACAAATTAAATTATTTAGCATAATCCTTTAAATAAATTTAATTAATTTACATAAGAATTTAAATAAAATAGTCTAATTATTATAATCATTTAAATATATTAAATTAATTAATAAAATAATTTAAATTAATTAAATTAATTAATAAAATTACATTTAATTAATGTAATCATATAAATAAATTAAATTAATATAATCATTGAATTATTTAATTAATATAATCATTGAATTATTTAATTAATTAATATAATCATTGAATTACTTTTTTTTTTGAAAGGCAAATTTTTTTCAATATATACAACAATATTTACAAGAAGTGAAAATAGCATGATCTAGCTATCATGACCCTGACAAATTAGCTATTGCCCTGGTCAACAGTGGCTATTTGGCGAACTCCTTGCCCTTGTATATTTTTTGCAAGGCTAGCCTCAGATTACACTGTGTATTGCAGCCACTAGGTCGATCCTAACCCCCATGTTTGCTTCACATTATCAATATGTAGGGAAGAAAATCTTGATACTGGAAGTATCTCTGTGCTCATTGAATACATTTAGGATCGACTGGATCATATCATTGAGCTTCTTTGTACTTCATACATTCAACCAGAAACAATCCACTGGAGGAGGTACCCGCCTATATGCATATCCAGTACCTAACCTGTACCTGACAGACACTACAATACAGTAAATTGTTCCAATCAAAGGCTAGTTCTTAGCTTCATTGGATCCTCTTATAGTGCAGGGGGGTGAGGAGGCGTGAGGGGGGGTATGGATGGGAGGGCAGGGGCAGGGGGTGTTACCAAACATTGTACACAACCCACTGCAGCATGCAGAGGCATTTCCTTTGTGAATACACCTATCTCTGCTCAAGTTACACTTGAACTGCACTGGGAAATCAAGACCCCGCCTCCAACAATCCGAGACCTCTGGCCAAGTTGAGGACACTGCCATTGTGTTTCCTGGTTGCATTCGAAGAGACCTTGTGTCCCCCCTAACCTGTCCATAAAATATAATGAGAGTATTAGCAGTTGAAAGTGGACAGTTGGCAAGAGAGATAGAGCAGAGAGTAAGAAAACATCCAGATAATCCTATTGCCAAGGTGTAATGTGATTTCTGGTCATGAAATCCCTGGCCACTGATGCCTGGGGCCTGCGATCAGAAGTGTAGACACGCACTGGGGTTGTTCAACCAGTCTGCCAGACTATACACAAAGTTTCTCCCCCTGGCTCTCATCCACCACCAAGTTTCCCTTTGCAGTCTATATAACACCACACTCACACTGGCCTCGATGGATGAGAAGTGCGCACTATTTCTTGCTTTCCATACGAACCACATTGTTGCCATCCAGATGGAAATCCATCTTGCCTTATTTGAGCCATTTGGAGTCCGTGTAGAATGATCCAGCAAACTTGGAACCATGATTACACCATGGACAGTGGTTTGCGTTGATTGAGTTAAACATGCTAAAATACAACCCCATAGATGGCATATGAAAGGACATGAAGAGAATAGATGTGAATTGGTTTCTTCAACTTCGCAACAGAGAGGACATAGCGCTGCGTCATTCAATGGAATGACACCTCTGGCTTTCAACATAGCTTTTGTAGGCACAGCTTGCTGGCATAGCAGCCATATGAAAATGCAGGTTTTCTTTGGGGCAAAACTGTCCCAAATTAGCTTAGTGATGATCTTGTGTGAAGAAGCAAGCGGATATTGCTGGCCAGCTGAGATCACATCATAAGCATTTTTGGCCTTATACAGCCCAAGATGATTGAGATTGAAGATATACCTGTCTTCTACCAGAGGGTCTGGAGAGTGCGGTTGAATCAGCCTTAATAACTCAGTGAACTCTTGGCTCTCAACAGACCTTAACTCTCTCCTCCATCTCCAACTCCAATTCCAGTTGCCATCCAACCAGAAGCCTGCATCAGAGACGCAAATATCTTTTTGTAGTACAATTTGAGCAAGCCTGGGAAACTGCTCAGCCAGAACAGAGTTGTTCAACCACTTATAAGTCCATAATCGAATTTCGCTTCCTTTCCCTAACTGAAGACAGATGTTATCTTTAAACCATGCCCCCCTGAGTGTCTCCTGTATGCCATTCCACCACGCAGAGGCATAATACCTACTCCTACTCCTCCCACTTAGGTTACCATTCTCAGGTATTAGTGCCCTGTGGCCAGCAATTGAGTAAGTATTATGGCCCCCATATTTTGAGCGCAGAATTTTTGTAGCTAAAGAGGGAACATCATTCAACACTTGCAGCCCCCACTTCCCCAACATGGATGAATTAAAAACAGCTAAAATGCGTGCACCTAATCCACCATGTGTCTTGGCAGTAGTGATTTTAGCCCATGAAGCTAGAAACAGTTTTTTCCTATCTGGATACCCCCCCAGAAGAATCTTCTTTGGATGGCTGTTAGTTGGTGAAACACCTTGCAAGGCGCCAAGAAGCAGGATAAATAATGTGTTGGCAGAGAAGCTAGGACAACATTCAAGAGAGTGAGCTTACCTTCTGTTGATAGCCACCTGTTTTCCCAGGTGGTGAGAGTGTAATTGAACCTGTCCAGGACAGGCTGCCAAGCAGATACCCTCTTCATGCTAGCACCTACTGGTAAGCCCAAGTATTTAAAGGGCGGGACTGAAGACTGACATCCCAGAAACTCAGCCATTTCACTCAGGATGGGAGGAGGCACATTAACACCAATTAGCTTGCTTTTCTGGTAGTTTATTTTCAGGCCATAAGCTAGTTTGAAGTTCATAAGAATAGCCTTGAATGCTAGGATAGATTTCCATTCAGCTTGAGCGAAGATGACAGTGTCATCTGCGTACTGAAGGTGGGGGATCAATACCTCACCACTACCAACCCTTAGACCTTTAAACAGATTCAATGATGTGGCCTTATCAAGCATAGCTGAGAGAGCTTCGGCAACGAGCAAGAATAGAAAAGGCGATAAGGGGTCGCCTTGTCTAATACCACAGGAGGGATAAAACTCCTTAGAAGGACTCCCATTCACCAGTACAGAAGTTGATGCAGACGAAAGAATGCCATGGATCCACCATTGCCAGCAGCTGGGGAATCGCATGGAGGAAAGGATTTGCTTCAGAAATTTCCAGTTAATTGTATCAAAGGTTTTTTCAAAATCAACCTTGAAGATTAGAGCAGACCTCTTGAGCTTTTTTACCTCATCCAGGATCTCATTTGCAGCCACAACACTGTCAATCAGCTTCCTGTTCTTGAGAAAGGCAGATTGTGTTGGGCTGATCAAACTCCCCATTACAGCTCTCAGGCGATTAGCCAGGACCTTTGATATGATCTTGGGCATACAGCCTATCAGCGAGATTGGCCTGAAGTCATGGACATACAATGGTGTGGAAGATTTTGACATCAGGACAAGGTGGGAAGCATTACTGCCCTTAGCCAGTCTTCCTCGCTGGTAAAATTCCAGTAGCAGCTGCTGGATATCATGCTTTAGCACCGGTAGAAAATGTTTGATAAAGTAGAAATTTAATCCATCAGGTCTCGGGCTTTTACGGTTCCCACAGTCCGAGATTGCAGCAATTACTTCTGCTTCCGTGAAGGAGTGCTACAGGAATTCCCTTTGATGCTGGTTTAAGGTCTGTAACTCTAGTCTGAAAATAGGTCTAGTCGCCATTTTTTCTGTAAACCTTTCTTTGAAATGATCAAAGAAACAGTTCTTAATGAGTTCAGGCTCCTCTAACCACTCAGAACCATTCCAAATACCTGTGATCAAATGTTTTGCTCTGGAAGACTTGAGAGAGTTATGGAAATATGCCGAGTTTTCATCACCATCCTTGAGCCAATGCACTCTTGACTTCTGATACTCCACACTTCTAATCCTCTGATTTAATGTGTCTAACTGGGAATGCAGCACGGACAACCTCAATTGTTCACTGATCAACAGAGCATCCTCTTCTGCCTTCAATTCAAATTATCTGATTTTAGACAACAACCTCTGTTTTTCCAGAGCAGGGCTAACCTGTATACTAGCTTTCCATACTCTGATCTGATCCTTCAGCAATCTAATCTTCATCATAATCTTGAAACTCCAATAGCCATAAATATGCGTATTGCTCCATGCTTGATTTACTAGCTGGTTAAACGAATCATCCTGCAGCCAGTTGTCCCATACCTTGAATGGTATGGGCACCCAGTTCTGCCACTTACTGAGCAAGCTGACAGGGCAGTGATCAGAACTAAGATTATCCAACCCCACTTGCCTCCAAGGGATAGCCGATTCCATCCAGCGATTGTTCACCAGAAACCGGTCCAACCTACTCATAGCAGACATAGATTTTAAAGACCGGGTAAACTTCCTCCGCTCCATACGCAGGTTGATCAGCTCCGCATCTACAATGAACTCCCTGAACTTCCTGATCTCTTGTGCGTAATTGTGGCTGGCCACTCCCTTCCTCTCATCAGGGGACAAGACAGCATTAAAACCCCCCATCATACAGCATTAAGAAAACCCATCAGACAACATTTATCCACTTTAATAGGCTGCAAGCAGGCTAAGAGTTGCTGCCATTGAGAAAACTTGCCAGCAAGGTCAGTCGGGCCATACACGTTGATCATATGAGAAGTCATGGAATCCCCTGCCCAGACCCCCGAGACCCCTAGAAACCCATCTCCAAAGAAGATAACCCTACTGGTGAATTTCTGCTTATTCCACACACATAAGAGGCCTCCTGATGCGCCCTGGGAACCCGCATATACCCAGTCAAAATCCATGTCAGGCCATAAATAGGAGCAGAAGGCTTTATCAATTGTAACAATCTTAGTTTCTTGAAGGCTAATGAAATCCGCCCTCTCTTTTGCTATAAGGAGTTTGATCTCTCTTCTTCTTTCTGGGTATCCTAGCCCACGCACATTGTAGGTGATCACTTTCATCTGCACTGACTGTTTTCTGCCCCATGTTGAGACGGGGAGCGCACCAGTCCTTTGGAGCGGAGGGCATACATTTCAGTCAACCGACTCCTAAACTCATCGTGCTGATTCCCATAGTCTATTCCTAGTTTGGTTCCTATGTCCATAATGGAATCAATAGCAGGGTTTGGCAACAGAGGATCTCTCAGATATAGTGATGGCCTAGGCGGTTGGGTGGGCAGTGGTGGACTAAGCGAGTTTTGCACTGAAAGCTGGCATAGCCAGTCATCCAGGACAGCCTTGTTCTGTACACGAGCAGGATCACACACCTTACTAGGCAGATTTACAGATCTAGGCCGACCTCTTGGCCGCTTTAGTACCACCACCTAAGGTTTTTTTGGAACAGGTGCCACCACCTCTGGCTGGAGAGGAGGAAATTCACATGGATCATCCAGGGTCACTATTGAGGCATCTGGACAGAAATGCGGTGGAGAATCAGCCGGGGCAGGGGAGGACCGAGCTATAAGCATCAGAGAAGGGGATTCAACCACTTGACTCATTGTGTACTTGGAACCTAGACCCTCCACCAAATTGTCATCTGGAGCAGGACCCCGAGGTGCCTCTGGAGTATGGGCTAAAGTCAAATTAGGATAGTGGCTAGCATATATCATTGCCCCCGACCTTTCTCCTGACAAGGAGGGTGGCCACCATTGGATCCTCTGAGGCAGCCACTGTTGAAACGCATCCGAGTCTTTCTCTAGGATTGGATCTAAATTAGAAGGGTTAGGCTGACTAGCAAGAGGCGGTTCCACCAAGTTACTCCTTCCTAGATTAACATTGTAATCCAACTCACTGTCGATTGACACGTCAACCTCCTCTAACGAGTCAGAGGAGGGGATTCAGTTACATATATTTCATGTCTCACTCCGTCCACATTCACCCATAGGGATTGCTCCACCCGCCGGCCCATAGGGACCTTAATCACTAAATAGGCTGACTCTAGGTCTTTTTTGGCTAGTGTAGCTGCCTCAATTCCAATGAATGAGCCAACCTTACTGCCTATTGCCGCTAAGTTACCTTGGAACCATGCCTGTATAGGAAGTCCAGACACCTGGATTGTAAAATCCAGGCTAATGACAGGCTATTGATGAGACCAAGGTACTATATTCTTAACGCAATTCCCGAGCCAGTCCTTATCATTTCTAAGGAGGTTTTCGAGATCAAGAGGTTCATCCTCCCACAGTAAGACCACCCCTGGCCTAGATGGCTTGACCTTACATTCAGATAGCCTGCAGCTTTTAGCCCCCGTTGTAAATCACTACAACTTCCGGACTCATAGAGGGATGCCAAATAGCTACCCTTTAACCATGAAGTCAGAACCTCAGAGGATCTTAGCTCCAGGGGTGAATTACTGGGCACCAACCCAGCGGTAGCTAAGTTCCCTGGTTTTACTTGCTGATGTTTTTGCAGGGTCTGAGGGCCAGTATATGCCTTCGATACGGCACTTCTAACCTGGCGCTTGGGATATCTTGCTAAATTAGTCTGAAGCTTGTAGGAACCTAACCAGGTGTTGTTGAGTTTGTAGATCAGCAGATCCACATCCTTAACATCCCCAAATTCCACAAACTCGAACTGGAGACCCCTAACACTGCGTTTCCTAGCGATTGTTAAACTCACAATGTTGCCTTGACGTTTCAAGGCAGTACGTAGGCGGTCGACATCGCAACCTTGGGGAAAGTTGGTAAGATAGAAGCTGAGCGCTTGTGCAACGTAGGTAGCAGCAGGCGCTACAGCAGCTGAGCTCTTGTCAAGGAGCTGGGACGCAGGCGGAAGGGCTCTCGAATGGAGCTGAGCAGGATCCACCATAGGGGCTTTGCCATCCTTGATGGCAGCCCTCCTCATCGGCTTCATCTGTCTAGCCGGTATCGACCACACCGACATCGGTTCACCCGGAATAGGGGAGAGCAGAAAGTGAGGAAACTGTGCAAAGGAAGATGGATAATGTGGTAAGCGGGTGCCCCAGGCACCACACTACCCCAGGAAGAAGAAGATGACTACCAGCTCAGGCAAGGAAGTTCAGATCAGCAGAAATAGGTTGGACGCCGGAGATGATGAGACTATTCACGGGAATCTCCATTCGTACAGAGAGAATTCAAAAAGTTATATTGAATTACTTAATTAATATAATCATTGAATTATTTAATTAATATAATCATTGAATTATTTAATTAATATAATCATTCAAATATATTAATTAATTAACATAATCATTTAAGTAAATTAAATTAATTAATATAATCATTTAAATAAATTTAGTTAATTAATATAATTATTTAAATAAATTTAATTAACCAATATAATCATTTACATAAATTAAATTAATTAATATAAATATTAAAATACATAAATTTGTTAATATAATCATTTAAATAAATTAAATTAATTAAAATAATCATTTAAATAAATTAAACTAATTAGTATAATACTTTATATAATTAAATTAATTAACATAATCATTTAAATAAATAAAATTAATTAATATATTCATTTAAATAGATTAAATTATTTAAAATGATGATTTAAATTAATTAATATAATCATTTAAATATATTAAATTAATTCATATAATCATTTAAATAGATTAAATTAATTCATATAATCATTTAAATAAATTAAATTAATTCATATAATCATTTAAGTAGATTAAATTAAGTCATATAATCATTTAAATAGATTAAATTAATTCATATAATCATTTTATTAGATTAAATTAATTCATATAATTATTTAAATATATTAAATTAATTTATATAATCATTTAAATAGATTAAATTAATTCACATAATCATTCAAATAGATTAAATTAATTAATATAACCATTCAAATAGATTAAATTAATTAATATGATCATTTAAATAGATTAATTTAATTAATATAATAATTAATAGAATTAAATTAATTAGTATAATCATTTAAATATAATTAATTAATTAATATAATCATTTATATAAATTAAATAATTAATATAATTATTTGAATAAGTTAAATTAATTAATGTAATCATTTAAATAAATTAAACTAATTAATATAACAATTAATATAATTTACTTCATCAATATAATATATTAAATCAATTAATCTAATATTTTAAATATTTTAATTAGTTAATATAATATGTTTTGAGATAATTGATGAAATGAAGAAGCAACAGAAGCAAGCTTGCATATTTAAAGTTGATTTTGAGAAAGCTTTTGACATGCTACATTGGAACTACCTCCTTCAAATGATGCACGCTATGAATTTTCCTTCATACTGGCTCTGGTGGATCCATGGCTTACTGAAATCTACGTCGTCTTCCATTATGATAAATGAAAGTCCGGCAAAAGAGTTCTATCCTACATGTGGTATTATCCAAGGAGATCCAATCTCTCCACTCCTCTTCTTGATTGCTGCACAAGGGCTCTCGACAATGATAGATAGAGCCACAGAGTTGGGGATTTTTTTAGGCTTGAGTGTGGGGAGGAATAAGGTGATTGTCTCTCATTTACAATATGTTGATGATACCATCTTATTTGGTGAATCAAACTGGAGATCTGTGGCAGCTTTCAAAGCAATATTACTAAACTTCGAGTTAGTCTCACGGCTTAAGATCAACTTTTCCAAAAGCAAACTAACTGGAGTGAATATTGAATCAGCCATGCTGGAGGATATGGCAGCTTACCTCCACTGCCAGACTGAGGTAGTCCCATTTAAATACTTGGGCTTACCTGTGGGGATAAAGACAGGGAAGACAAGCACCTGGCAGCCAGTGTTAGACAAATTCCAAAAGTCTTTATCAGCTTGGGATCACAAGGAATGCTCAGCCGGAGGCAGGCTGGTACTCTTAAATTCTGTCCTGGCAACACTTCTAGCTCATTTCTTTGCTTGTTACAAGGCCCCAAAATCAGTTATTAAGAAGTTGATATCTACTCAACGAGGATTTTTCTGGGGCAACACAAGTGAGCGAAAAAAACTATGTTTATCTAACTGTAAAAAAAAATTACTACACAGATGGCCACAAGAGGTCTTGGTGTGCGCTGTCTAGTCTCTTTCAATGTAGCAATGATCGGCAAATGGGGACTCCATTTACTTAATGATGAACCGTCTCTGGTTAAAGAAATTCTCAGATCTAAATATGCCAGTAAAACTGGCCTTAACATTGCAGGTCTGAGGGCATTTCTACCGACACAAAATATATCAGCACTAGGCAGACCAAGAGGGAGTAGCAACTCATCAGAGTGGTGGATTAAACTGACAGAAAACTTGAATAGTAGCTGGTTCAAAGATAATGTAAGGTTGCAGTTGGTAAATGGAGAAGAGATCTGGATGTGGACTGATAGGTGGCTCATCAACACCTCTTTTGCAGAGACTTATCCCAGACTGTTTCAGAAAGAGGTTAACAAGGATATATGTGTGGCAGCTGCTGAATTTTAGTCAAATGGTGTCTGGAATTGGACCTGGAGATGGAGAAGCCAGCTATGTGCTTCTGACCTCAATGCATTGGAAGAGCTCTCTAAGTTACTAAGCAATATCACCCCACAAAGTGATATCAAAGACAAATAGATATTTAATGGAACCAAGGATGGTAACTACTCAGTGAAAGAAGCATATAAACTCATATCTTCAACTTCACGACATATTTTCTCTGACAGTCATCAAGATCTTGCCAAGATTATTAGGAGTAGTCTTGCTCCATAGAAGGTATGTGTTTTCATTTGGAAGTTAATTCAGAATGTTGTGCCTACAAAAGCTGCTCTGCAAAGAAGAGGGGTAATCCTAGCAGATCTAGATATTCCTTGTGCTTAATGCTGTTCAGAAGGTGAGACTACAGATCATCTATTTACGTCCTGCACTATAACTCTAAGACTGTGGAAGGGTGTACAACTTGGTTATCTATTGTAGTAACAATATATGTCCCACATATTGATGATTTTGTCAAACTAGCCTCACAGGACAGTTACATACCAGCTTGGTATTCAATCTGGATGGCCATGATCTGGTTAATATGGAGAGCTAGAAACAGATCACACTTCAAGTCTATTACCCCGAATATTCAACTGATACTTCATGATGTTCAATTACAATCATGGCTGTGGACAAAATCAATAAAATTTGAGACTTTGTTCCCTTATAGCTTCACTGATTGGATAACACAACCACGAGCTTGCCTGTTATTAAATAAGAAGTAATTGAAGCTCTCAACTCAGGTTCACACCTGAGTGCAATAAGATATGCTTAGTGCTTAACATTTATGTTCAGCCAGCTCTCAGTTGAGCTAATCAACTATCAAATATGAAATCAAGAAGAGAAGGATGCAGACACATAAGGGATTGAAAGCAACATCTGTGCTAAAAGGAGACCATAGTATCAAACTAATTAGACTAGTGATGAACAACATATTCTTAAACTATGCTTCTCTGTTATAGTATATTGTGAACTAGAGTTGTCTCACTGTGTTCAAGGTTTTAATGAGGTGCAGGTTAGGACCATGGACCTTATCTATAGACCTGCCTACAAACCGGATTTCCAC
>JAOWBN010184764.1:0-15103 GCA_028565015.1 Pinguicula moranensis
CATTTATGTATGGCTACAGGCGTCTTTACGTATTGTTTAACAGTGCTCGACCTGCTCACCTTATAGCATCATAGCCCTATGAGTGCTACCAAAACCCCCACTACTTTTCTAAAATCTCCATCCGTAAGCCTGATCACCAAAAATGCATCTTCTGAAAGTAGTCATCTTTCTCTAACACTGTCCATTAATGACACCAAAAAAAACTTTCCATGTTGTTTCTTTAAATCGTGACTTGAAGCTTGTGCCTCCAGTTTGAAAACAGTAGGGTTAACGAAATCCTTGTTGCTGCCAATAATTGAACACCACGAGATGCCACTTGATGTCAAAAGCTCCAGCAAGTGGAGGCTTCCGCTGTTAAGTATTGGTTCTGCTTCCTGGAGATACTATCATCTCATTGTTTTCCATCAACTCTTTTTACATTCATCAGTTTTTCTTTTGTCTGGCAGCTAATATGGATGTTGTATCTTGACTAGAAACTCTCACAAAATCTTCTCATCACTGTAGGTGGGTTTTTGGCTCGTAAACCAGCAGGTCCAAAATCTTGTTGTCACCATAGATGTGAAGATACCTACCTGTACCACATTGAGGTGAAAAAACAAATAAGCTAGTTCCAGTGGTAACGAAATGAAAGTTCAGAGCATCCTCAACATCCATTCATGAGCCTCACAGCACAGTTTACATAGATTATCAAAAGAAATTTCCAGCACACTATATTTGTAAACAGCTAAGATAATAACTGATGTCCATTTAACCTGTAAACAAATGAAGGTGAATGTAATTGAAATAGTTGTAAAAAACAGAAATGTAAACATGTACTCTTTGCCGTCCCATCTGTAGCAATTTATTGTCATGGTTCCACCTTAGGCTGCTACATGTTCAGTGGCGCTATGATCAGAAGTTTGGAGATCCCATACAGATAGCTGGTTGAATTAACCAATCATTGAGTGAGTATGTGAAACCTTTCCATCCAGCCTTCAACCATGTCCAGGTGTTCCTTTTTACTAATTGTAGCACTTGCTCTACATTGACATCTGCTGCATTGAAATGAACCTGATTTCGTGCTTTCCATACTTGCCACATAACAGCCAACCAGATGCTATTCCATGCATCCTTTTGCACGTGTGTAAAATTGTTGTCTGCGTGTTGTGACAGTGTTGGAACTTCATTGATGATCTGAGCAGCGGCATTGTTACCTCTAATCCAGCAATCAATTTTTTTCCACACCTGTTTTATGAATATGCACTCCTGGAATAGATGCTCTACTGTTTCTTGGTGTGCTTTGCACAAATAGCATTTGATTTCATGATCTACAAATATAACCTTCCTTTGCTGTAGTTTTTTCTGAGTGGGCAATCCGTTTTGTAAAAGTTTCCAGGCATGTACACTGACCTTCTTTGGTGTTACTTTGTTCCATGCCATCCACAACTCCTTAGAGGCCTCTTCAGAATATAATTGTGCAGAATTATTTGTGATGTATTGATAGGCGTCTCTTACTGCATAAGTACTATCTTTGCTCCCTCTAAATATGTATTTGTCTTCACCTTCTTGTGTTGGCTTCAGATCTTGTAAAAACATATAAAATGTGGCAACAACATTAGGTTCATTGCCTCTGAAAACTCTCCTCCAGTTTACATGTCACTGCCATATGTTATTCTGCCACATTCCAGATTCTGCCACAGATGCTCGTTTATTGCTGGCGATGCGATATAGTTGAGGGAACTTCATTGCCAGACTTATGTTGTCTGCTCATTTGTCCACCCAGAATCGTAATCCGGTTCCTGCTCCCATTTTTATCTCCATATTTTGTTGAAACCATGATGCACTCAGAGTTATTTGCAAGTTGTTCGACCATTTAGATGCATAAGCTCTACCTCTTTGTCTACCTCTTCTGTTAGTGATCAGATTTTCAGGCGGGTTAAGTTCTCTTAGACTTCCAACTGACAGCAGCCCATGATCAACATATTTCGATTTCAGGGCACTTATCAGTAAGCACTTTTCCCCTTGAAGTATTCGGTGTCCCCATTTTCCTAACAAAGCCTCATTATGCACCTCAATATTCCTTACTCCCATTCCTCCTTTCTTTACATCTGTTACAATTTTTTCCCAAGAAATCCAGGCCATTTTCTTTTTATCTTGCGTGCTGCCCCAGAAGAAAGTTTTTTGCCTTTTGACCAGCTGTTTGATCACATTATTTGGAGCCTTGTAGAGTCCAAAGAAATGAGATGGTAATGCATTCAGGACCGAGTTTAACATCACCTATTTACCTCCCATAGAAATGAACCTGTGTGTCCAATCTGCCAACCTGCTATCACATTTTTCAATAACAGATTTCCACACATGCAATCTTCCAAAGTTTGCTCCAACTGGCAGTCCTAAATATCTGAAAGGTATATTACCAATTTTGCATCCTAAGTAATGAGCCATCTCTTCCATCTGCGGCTGAGGTGTATTTGTGCCAATAAGATGACTTTTGTGATAATTGATTCGAAGCCCTGACAGTAACTCAAAATTTTTGAGGATAGCTTTCCACGTTTTCACTGTTTCCCAAGATCCTCTACCAAACAGAACCGTATCATCCGCAAATTGTAAGTGAGAAATGTGTACTGATTGACGTCCTACCTGTACTGGCTCAAACAAGTTCAGTTCTGCAGCCCTATTTATTAGGCTAGATAGTCCTTGTGCTGCAATGATGAACAGGAAGGGTGATATAGGGTCGCCTTGCCTCAGGCCCCGTGTGGGATAAAACTCCTTTGTAGGACTTCCATTGATTAATAACGAGGCAGATGCTGACTCCAAAAGTTCTTTTATCCACCTTATCCAGCAAGAAGGAAAAGCCATCTTGTCCATCACATTCAGTAAGTAATTCCAGTTGAGGGTATCATATGCCTTTTCAAAATCCACTTTGAAAATGAAAATCTGTTTTTTTAGCTTCTTCGCTTCATCTATAACTTCATTTGCAATCACCACCCCATCCAATAACTTTCTATCTTTCATGTAAGCCATCTGATTTTCTGAGATAACATCTTCTAAAACTCCACTGATTCTTTTGGCAAGCACTTTTGTTATGATCTTGGGCATACTGCCAATGAGTGTTATCGGTCGAAAGTCTTGGACCTCCAATGGTTCTTTGTTTTTTGCAATTAGAGATATGAAAGCTGCATTGCTGCCTCTTGCAAGTGTGTTATTTCTGTAAAATTCCCTCATCATCATCAAAATATCTGCTTTCATCAGTGGGAAGAAATGTTTAATGAAACTGAAATTCACTCCATCCGGTCCTGGACTTTTATTATTTCCACAGCACTTGATAGCTTCTATTACTTCCTGTTCTGAAAAAGGGTTAATGAGTTGCTGCCTGGACAATGTAGAAAGTGATTTGAAGCTCATGTTGGCAATGGTAGGTCGGATCCATGATACTTCAGTAAACCTGGAAGCAAAATGATGCCTAAAGCATTCTTTTACAAGCTCGGGCTCCTCTATCCAAACATTATTTTCCCAGATACCACAAATATTGTTTCTTTTCCGATTTTTGTTGATCCATCTGTGGAAAAAGGATGTATTCGCATCCCCCATTTTCAGCCAGTTCACTCTGGATTTCTGGTAGGTTGTACTACTGAGTTTTGTTGTGGTGTTTTCCAGTTTGATGTGAAGATCTGCTAGATTTTTCTGAAATAGTAAACTGTCACATACTGCCTGCCCTTGTTCAGCTTCTGCCTCCAACCTGTTCAGCTCTTTTTTCAGCTGCCTCTGCTCCAATGCTAAATCTCTAGGCGCTTGTTTGTTCCATTCCTTTATGGTTTGTTTAACAGCCTTCAATTTCTGCTTTATTCTGTTACTTGCATAACCTTCTAAACCATGATTTTTCCATGTGTTCTCCACAAGTTCGTTGTAATCATCCATCTGCAGCCAGAAGTCCAATACTTTCTGTGGCTTTGGACCCCAATTCTGCACCTTATAATTCAAGCTAACAGGACAATGATCCGATTCTTCTTTATCCAATCCAATTTGAATCCAATTCATATCCTGTCCTAACCATTTGCCGTTTACTAGAAACCTGTCAAGCCTGCTCATGACCTTTAGAGATTTTAGATGCCAAGTGAATCTTCTTCTTGTCATTCTTAAATCATAAAGTTCCATCTCACTTACAAACTTGCGGAATAATCTGATTTCCTGTCCACTATGTTGTAATGCAGTACCTTTTCGTTCATTTGTGTGTAATATGGCATTGAAGTCTCCCATGATACACCACTTCTCTTCATTTTTTCCTGTGTGCTCAGCTATTAATTCATTCCATTGCTCCTGTTTTCCATTCAAATTATTGGGACCATATATGTTGATCATATTGGATAGCTCATCCTCATTTTGCCAATATCCTTTGACCCCCAGGTAACCTAAACCAGATATCATACTTTCCTTTTTGAATTTCCTGTTGTTCCAGATGCTTAACAAGCCTCCTGACCGCCCTTCTGATCTTGTGTATGCCCAGTCAAAATCAAAATCATACCATAGAAATGCACACAAACGATGGTCTATCTGATCCATCTTGGTTTCTTGCAGACTAATGTAATCCGGTTTCTGCTGACAAATAAGATGCTTAACACTTCTCTTTCTATTTGCTCCTCCAAGTCCTCGTACATTATATGTGATAAGTTTCATTTAACTGATGATTTCTCTGTGATGTTGTGAGTGCTACAGGACTCACTTCTAGCTTCTGCTGTATTCTGTTTGTTGAGTTCCAGTAGCTGATTTTTGCATCCTTCTACATCCGGATCATAGGAAATTCCTAATTTAGATCCTATGTTCATCATTTCTGTAACTTCCTTGATTTGCTGATTGACAGTTGGTTCTTTGATTTGTACAATACGCTCAACAGATTTCTGTTTTCCAGATGGGAAGACTATTTGATCCAACCATTTGTCAAGCACAACTTTACTGGTTTCCATTGCTGTATCCTTGGCTTTTCGAGTTTGACTTCTAGTTTTTGGGCCCACACACTTGCTCCCTCTACCGCCCTTGCTTCCCTGAGCTTTCTTCTTACAAACAGGTGTATCTGCTTGATGCTTTCCTGTGCCCAGAGAAGGAAATTCAGCCTGCTCATGAGTGAAATCATCCTCTGCTACCAAACACGTCACATTATGGTTTTCCTCTTGGTCATTTTGTAATAAGACTACCACATTATTCTCTGATTCAATCTGATGAATGATTATCTGTTGTTCTGAGCTATCCATTTCCTGAATATTCATTTGTGTGTCTCTGTCTGTTTCTGTTTGTCCATCCTTACCCTTTCTGATAGACTGGTACTCTCTTGTGTCTGTACTGTTTATCTTGAGTTTTTTCCCCTGATCCAACTTCTGGATGTGAATCCTGGAACTCCTGATATGCCGTAGGTCCCAAATCAACTTGATTTGGTTGCCATTGCAGCATTAGCAATGGTTCAAGATCTTGTTCTATAGAGTTACCCACTATTCTGCTGTTTTCTTCATTGATTGTTGTTTGGTCCTCTGATGCAGCTTGTGCAGAATTTTCTTGGGCCTCTTCTATAGTACCTGTGTCATTGGTGGTATTTGATTCCATGTCATCTGTGTCAAAAGCTTCGTTATACCAACTCCCTTGACTATGAGGTTCAGCTGTTTCGGTTATGAGTAGATGGCATATCCTTGTGTCCACCTCTACAGCTAGTATGTGATTGATTTGTTCCATTTTCGGCATCTCTATTAGTAACAGGGCAGCATCAAGATGTGTTTTGTTTTGTGTATCCTCGTCTATTTTTTCCAAAACACCAAACTGAGAGCTAATAGCCTTGAAAGTTTCATCATTCCATACCTGTAGTGGCAGTCCTTGCACCTTGATCCAACATAATCTTTTGGACACCACATTAAAACCTTCTGAATTGGACCAAGGTAGTACACAACTGATCCAGGTATCAAGCCATGATTTGTCTTTGCTTATGAGATTTTGAAGATCACCTTTTTCCTTTTCCCAGAGTAAAACATATCCAGCTCCCATAAAACTTAGATTAACTGACAGGTATCCAGCCATTTTTAAAGCCAGTTGAAAGTTCCTCCACTCATTCTTCACTTTCAACTTGCATATGTAACTATTATTTAACCAGAGATTTTCTTCATCCAATATTCGCAGGGTAAGTCTTTCTCCTTTCTGAATGCCTCCATCCTCCTTGGTATTACTACATGAAGCCCCTGAGTTCTTAGCTGTCCAATCCTTGTGTTCATTCCTCACTAAAGGTGTAGTGCTTTTATGCTCTTTGTCCACAACTGGAATCCAGACTTGAGTGCTTTTCTGCTTTGGATTGGTATCCACCTGTTTCTGATTCCTGTTGAAACGTGCACAATTGGCTTGTAACCTATATGAGCCCACCCATATGTTGTTTAGCTGAAACATCAGTGTGTTTAGATCATCAATATTTTCAAATTCCACAAATCCAAAAGCCCGACCATCCTTACTTTCCTCGCGACTGAAAGATTCTTGATTTTGCCTTGTTTTCGAAAAATGCTTTCCAGCCTTTCAGTGGTGCAACCAGTAGGAAAGTTTGTGAAGAAAAAGTTCTGAGTCTGCACCGTAGGAATAGGTGCTTGCTGTTTACCTCCATCTATTCTTGATCCGAGTCTATGAAATACAGGTATTGGGTTTTGATAACTCATAAGGGCGTTCCTGTAAGTGAAAGGAATTGAGTGCTCTGGACACACCCGCTTTCCAGCCCTAATTTCTGCTCGCCTCATTCGCCGCTCCTGCTGTGGGGGTATTTTCCACGGTATATTCATTCCTATTCTTCCTCCCCGGGAGCAATTTGCCCCGAGGAGAGGGGATAGATTCTTGAGGTTGTCTGCAACTAGTAGAACATAGTGGATATCTGTACCTGTAGATGGGTGAGACGAGGGAAAGGCCTGTTCATCGACGGGATAGAATCGGAGGGTTCATCGACGGGAGGGTTATAATTTCCCGATTTTCTCTTTGCTTTGAACCAATACCTTTGTATTTTAGGACCTCTTTCCCTTGCCAAGTTGTAGACGAATATTATCTTTAAACCAACTACAAGTAGAAGCATCCATCAAGTTTAACCACCACTCAGATGCATACCCTCTTCCCCTTGGCCTTCCAACTGTAGTAGTAATTGCAGGGGGACTTAATGATCTTAGTCCAGCAATGAGTAGGTTAGAGTTGTCACCATATTTTGAGTTTAGAATGGTTGTTGCTATGGTAGATTCGTCGTTCAATATCTCCAAGCCCCATTTACACAGCATAGCCGAATTAAAAGAGGGCAAACATCGAACTCCCAGACCTCCATTTGACACTGCAGAGGTGATTTTTTTCCAAGATGTTAAACACAATTTTCTCTTTTCCTGTGTGCTCCCCCAGAAGAAATCTCTTTGTATAGAGATCAGCCATTTGAGCACACCCTTAGGAGCCTTAAAACATGGGAAGAAATGGGAGGGCAAAGCAGCTAAAACAGAGTTCAATAGCACCAGCTTGCCCCTGTAGATAATTGCTTATGATTCCAAGAAGCTAATGTGTTCTGAAATTTGTCTAGGATGGGTTGCCAGGTCTTGGATCTTCTTTCCCGGGCCCCTACTGGTAGACCTAAGTATTTAAATGGAACAGTAGCAGGTTGACAATTGAGGAAAGCTACCATTTCACCCAGCAAATCAGATTGAATGTTCACCCCTATTAATCTACTTTTTGTTGAAATTTATCTTCAGCCCGGAGATTAGTTCGAAGCAGAATGGCTTTAAAAGCAAGCACTGAACTCCATTTAGCTTGGCCAAAGATTATGGTATCGTCAGCAAACTGCAAGTGAGATACATGCACTTGTTTTTTTTACCAATTTTTAGTCTAGAGAAGAGCTGCAGCTGAGTAGCCTTATTGATCATTGCTGACAATCCTTAAGCAGCCAATAAGAAGAGAAAGGGTGAGAGTGGGTCTCCCTGTCTGATACCACAAGAGGGGTAGAACTCTTTAGACGGACTTCCATTGATAAAGATTGAAGAGGAGGCAGATTCAAGGAGGCCCCTTATCCACCATTGCCAGCATGTAGGAAAATTCATGTTGGCCATGATTTGGAGCAAATAATTCCAGTTGAGCGTGTCAAATGCTTTCTCGAAGTCCACCTTGAAGATGAGAGCACTCTTTTTCTGTTTTCTTACCTCATCTATGGACTCATTGATTATGTGTTAAATGAGTTTAGGGGCACAAATCCATTTATGTGATAAATTAATTAATTTAGTATGAAAATACATACAAATTAAATTTTAATTCATAGTATGCACGATTAGAAATTATTTATTTTATTTGCTAGGTGCAATTAAAATTTTAGATTCTTAGCATACATTCTTAGGAATTAATTTACAGATAAGTTTTTTATTACGAGCATGTATTACTTGAATTAATATTATTAAATGCTTAATTGTTATACTATGAATTTTGTTTTGAATTAGTTTCTGAAAAATAATTATTAACTATGTGTTGATAATTTATTTAAGTAATTAAGATTAAATTACCATAAATTTTGAATATCAAAAGAAAATCTGCATTAATCGTGCTTGTGATGGGCTGTCTAAGGCTGATTTTTAAGAGGGACCAATATGACCCCACCAGAAATCTGGGCCCTTCACGAGAAATGACGGTACTGTCTAGGAGGTTCCCTGATTATGGACTTTGAGTCCCGACTAGCTACTTGAGTACTTGTCGAATTGGTTAAGGATCACATTCTGATCAATTTTAGATTTTTTGATAAATTCAAAATATGTGTTAAAAGAAACCGAATTGTTATACGTTGACATTTACACGTGCCAATTCGTTTGGTTGTAAATGCTCTAAAGTAAAACCCTGAATTGTTACAATTAACAATTACGTGTGCCAATTCGTTTGGCTGTATATACTCCTCTGTGTTTTTACTTGAATTTGTTTCATTACATCAAAGTTAGATTTTCTTAGAAGTTTATGGTTATGTAGAACGTGATGATTATGAGCTTAGCGAAATTTTCGAACGTATTGCATAATGAAAATTCCTTACCGGAAATTTAATTTTGAAATTCTGCCTAATGTCCTTCCTTAAAATATACTTGTAGAAATGACACCCTCTATCATGATAGTCAAGCTCTCTTCTAGTGATAAGTTCAATAGAATAAACTATGACATTTGGTCCATGAAGATTCAATATCTCATGAATGAAAAAGACGTTCTAGAGCACATTACCATAGAAGAACCTGAGAAAACAAACGCTGCCTATGATGCATGAGCCAAGAAGGATCGAAGTATTCGCCATACTATGTTGTATTGCATGCACGACGACTTGATTGACGAATACGATGTGCACGCCACGGCCAAGGCCATGTGGAACGCCCTCAAGGTGCATACGGACAAACCTCAGCTACAAGGCTCTGTACCTTGCATGTAAACTGGCTATAGTACAAGATCGATTCGAGTCAACCCGTAGTTGAACACCTTCGCATCATAAGTGCAATGCTGCACAACCTCAAGGCTGATGGGATCGATATTTCTAAGTTTGAGCAAGTCAATAATGTAATTCATTCATTACCTGACAAAAGTTAAGACAAGCGATGGACTCCATTTAAGACTTTGATGTCCCATGACGTGAGTATCAAAACCTTCGCTCATATAGCTAAGCATTTCGAACTTGAGAACGAAAACTTGTGAGCTTCTGCATCTTCGGCCAAAGTTTTTGCTACTCACGGAGGAAACCTTAAGAGGAACATAAACTTTGGCAAACCAGCGAAGAAAACTCAGAAACCCGTTCAAAAGAAGAAAATCACTAAACAACCCAAAGAACATGACATGTGTGAAGTGCTATAACCGTGGATAGAAATATCACTACTCTCGAGATTGTTCTAAGCCTAAAAAGGTACCTTACTCTCCAAGTAACCCAAAATTATGTGTTTAATCTCATGCATTAGTTGCTAATTCCTATCCTAATTGGATTGTTGATTCAGGAGCGAGCCAACATGTAGTGACTACCGCGCTGGATTGATCAAGTTTCATTGTTGTGGCATTGGAACACGAAACATTAGTACAGGGAACGACAATGAAGAGGATGAGAATGTTATCGGTAATGGTACCTACAAACTCCAGCTTCGTAGCAGAAATACATTATTGTTACACGATACAATCTATGTGTCAAGTGTTCGATGTTGTTTAGTTTATATTGTTTCCTTGCTAAATTGTTTTTTTCGTTTAATTTTTGTCCTAGAGGATTAAAAATTGGGTACGATGACGAAGTGTTTAGTTATGACTCTTACAAACATGTTTTTTTGCGTTCTGGATTTTGATGATATTTATAATGATTTTAATAATTCATTCATTGTTGTAGTTTCCAACATAGATACAATTTCTTAATCTGTTAAGTGGCATGCTAGACTTGGTCACATTAACCAAGATAGGTTAAACAGACTTGTTAAATGTGGTCTATTAAACTCACTCATTAAGGGTAAGTTACATGTGTGTGGACCTTACTTAGCTGGCAAAGCTAACAAGAAACCTTTCGGTAAGGCTTTTAAAGCCTCAAATCCCTTGGATTTAGTCCATTCCGATATTTGCGAACTACTTGCGTCTCATACACGTGTATTTGTTGTCTCATTTCTAGCAAGAAACACTCTATGTAACTTCTTATTTCATCACCTTCATAGATAACTACTCGCGTCTCAGACACGTGTATTTGTTGTCTCATTGCTACGAAGCACTTGATGTGTTCAAACACTATGTAGCAGAAGTAGAGACCCAGTTGGACCAAAATGCTAAGATTTTTCATACCGACCGCAGTCGCGAATACCTTTCTTATATTTTCAAAGGGTATTGTGATGAAAAGGTCATAGTAAGATATGGTTAGGTTAATGATAGGGCAAGCTAACCTATTTATTAACTTTTGGGGAGATGGGTTGCTCACAGCAACATACATCCTCAGTAGAATATCAAGCCAAAGTATACCCATCACTCCATATGAGTTATAGAATGGAAGGAAGCCGATCTTGGAATCATGCAACCATGGGGTTTAACGGGCTATATGCACAACCAACCCATCAACATGAAAAACTTGGTCCGATAGCATTCAAAAGGATACGTGATGTTCGGCGAATTCTCAAATGGGGGCATGATTGAAATAGACAGTCACAATGTTGAATTTCTAGAGGATAAGTTCCCAACTATCGAAAAAATAAAATAAGACGGTCAGTTATGAGTTGCAACGAGACTTACCATTATCTCTTGGTGTGCGGGAGAGTATGTTTCGACAATCCACCCAGGATTGTGCAATATGTCAAATGAGGGTCAATTTAAAAGAGAGGTAAGTCCTCAAATTTTTATGCTGAACGAGATTGGTTCTCAAAATGAGGGTCAACATGAAAAAGAGGTAAGTCCTCAACCTTTCATCTCCAGAAACGAGATTGATTCTCAAACTTTAGGCCATGACGATGTCACTACAAACCCCATCCATAGGGTTAGTAGGAGTGTCCCTTCGCACACTGCCAACCCCAAGAACCAAAGGGCTAGTGGGAGCCCCCCAACCAGGCAAGTAAAAGATCCTATTATCCGAAGGAGCGAATGCGGAAGAATTCCTCGACGATACATTCAGATCGAGAAAAATGTATTCTTTTGTGCTATTTTGGAAATAAAAGATCTTATCTCTTATCAAGAGGCTATGGACTCATCAAATAGAGAAAAATAGCTAAGTACTATAAGGGATAAGATGGACTCGATGCAAACAAACGAGGTTTGGGAACTTATTAATCTGCCACATCGCCGTAAACCGATTGGATGCAAGTGTGTATTCAAGGTTAAGCGAGGTACGGATGGATCAATTGACAAGTTCAAAGTCTGACTCGTGGCTAAAGGTTTTACCAAAATTGAGGGTATAAACTATGAAGAGACATTTTCCCCTATGGTGATAATTGCCTCTATTCGCCTACTTATGACCCTGGTTGCCCATTTGGATCTCGGGCTATTCCAAATAAACGTAAAGACTGTCTTCATTAATGGAATACTTAAGGGAGAAATCTACATGGATCAACCTGTTGGGTTCATCTCAGCAGGATAAGATAACAAGGTATGTCATATTAAAAGATCCATATATAGTCTTAAACAATCTTTCAGATTGCGGTACTTCCATTTTCATGAAACCATTACTTCGTTTGGATTTACCATGATAGATGAAGACCACTGTGTGTATGTTCTAAGACAAAGAAAGGAATCATGATTCTCTCCTTATATGTCGATGACATACTATTGGTTGTAAACAACATAGAAATGATCAACGCCACTAAGCAGTAGCTATCCTCCTTCAAGATGATGGATATGAGTGAAAGTAGGTATGTCATAGGTATGGAGATCTGCAGAAATCATTCTAAGAGAATGTTGAGTTTGTCCCAAGAAACATACATAAATAAAATATTAGAGCGATTCAGAATGCACTACTCCAAACTCGTTGACACCCCTATTAATAAGAGTCTGACACTAAGCCTCGATCAATACCTTAAAATAGATAAGAAAAATGAAGAAATGAGCATTGTTTCCTATGCCTGTGCCATAAGGAATTTGATGTACGCCATGTTATATACACGACCAGACATCAACTTCGCGGTTGGGTTGGTGAGTTGTTACCAAAGCAACCAGGGGTCTGCTCATTAACAAGCAGTCAAGAGAATCTTTCGTTACCTTTGAGGAATGACCGATCTAATCCAATGTTACCAAGGGGGAGACTTACGATTAAAAGGGTTCATGGATGCCGATTGGGAAGGTGATTTGGATGAGTCTAAGTCAACCTTTGGATATGCTTTATCCTTGGTGGAGGATCCATATCTTAGTGCAGCAAGAAACAAGACTGCATCGCTGGTCCAATATTAAGTATATTCTTACCGACAAGATGATTACTGATCCAATGTCCAAACCCATTCCTAGAGATGTGTTTAGAGCTCATGTCATGTGTCTAGGATTACGTAGGGTTTGATCACATCTTATAAATGATAATAACATATTTTTACAACAATTAATTATGAAATAAAGTTGGTGTTTTTCTTTTCATTGAGCATTACTTTGGTGTATACAATCAATTAGGCACAAGAAATATCACAAAGCTTTATGATTGGCCCTATCATATTGGTAATCGCCCTTATGCTTGCGCAACATGAAGGATGAGACTGATATATATTTTGGACAGTCGCTTAAGTATGTCTTAAATGAGATTCTAAGTTAATCAAATGTAAAAGGTCTGGATTTTCATATTAAAGCTTTAAAGTTGAATGTAGAGAATAAAGACTCAATGTATTTATCCAAGGCTACGATTCGCCTGATATAAGTAAGTGACATGCCCACCTAAGTGGGAATCATACCATGACACACATATTATACTATGTGTGCTACATAATGACCGTTGTGAAAATAATAAAATAATCCTTTGATTGTCATTGTGTGATCAAACGTACGTACGTTTGTGCACCTAAACGTTACTCTTTGACTTAGAGATATGACTTGAAGTTAAGGCTTGATGATACTACTTTAATAATCCAAGGGATAGAATACATACATTCCAGCGGATCATGCTAGGAAAGTTGTTGAGTTGATATGGATGATCATCGTATCTAAGGAACAATCTGTCTTGATTCACCATATTTGTCATAACGATTAAGTATATAGTCAAATATTTAATAGTTTAAAGGGATATATAGCTATCAGTGATGCGAAGAGAATTTGGGGTACTGTCACTTTGAAAGTGTCATATTAATTAGATGATAACTTAATATGAGACTACTAGTTGCTTTATGGTCGCACGATTCACTTCTCGTATGAAGCGTCGAGAGATTTTGAAAATTGTATGTTGTCATACGGCTTGTGTAGCCGAGTGTAGCCGTTGGACAAAATGATCCAATTAGTTAATTATTAGGATTAAGGGTAATTATATAATTATACGTTAATTATTTATTAATTATTTAATCAATTACTAATTACCTAACCCTAATTCTCTCTATAAATAGGACGTACTATACACCTATTTCCACACACTTTATTCATCTTCTCATGCGTTGAGACTCAAAAAAATACAAGAATTCTCTCTCGAATTGTTGCTTAATCATATGTGAATGCGAGATTTGAGTACATGGATTATATGGAGACTCTGATAAACTCCTTTTACGAGATCGTGATATAATCCGTCAGAAAGTTTACGGTTCTATATGCTTCCGCATTAGAGATACAAATCCTTTGTCGTATTTAGTCTATTCGTTAAATCCGTTCTAACATATCTAAGTGATCTACAAGATGCACTGATTTTCAGCATATAGAGATGGCATGTACTTTTAGCAATCTGAGATTGGATCAAATTCAACATATCTTCTTCACCTTCTCATTTTCCTACTCTATTTGGTCTGCGCTATACAATTCGTTTGAGATGTGTTGTTGTGTGGGGACAAATGTAACTATTCAGCACTTCCGTGCACATATGGACATCATCATAAATTGGGACCACATTCAAACCTGGAAGTCTTTGTGGCATTACACTGCTTGGGGCTTATGGAGGACAAGAAACAAGCCATTCATCAGGAGACGCCAAATAAAGAAAAGTTGTTAGATGAAATAAAGACACTCACCTGGTACTGGTTCACGGCCTATGAAACACTTCCGCGAGGGATCACCCTCTTAGACTAGATGCGGCATTTGTAGCTTTGTTTCTGTTTTATGTTCACTCGAATGTAAACTCCTAGAGATAGGCAAACAGCCCGACACACACTGCACAGTTTGCAGGATGGAAAATCCAGCCTGGTTAAACGTGCGCGTTCCAAAATATACATGTTTTTTAAACGTGCGTGCCTAGCATGACACGCATAAAAATGTGTCGTGCCATGCCAACTCGCGTGCAAATGGATCACGCAGTTTGTTTGTTTGTTTTTTAATTTTTTTTGATTATTTAATAAAAATAATTGTGCAATTTAAATGAATTTTTTTAAAAAAATTCTGGTGCGAGCTAGCCCGCACCGTATGCACGATTTGCAGGCTAGTTTTGTAAGCCTGGTATGCACACGTTTTGTAAAACGGGCGGGTATTAGGCACGTTTGCACATTTTTTTAATGCGGGCGGTTTAGGCACGTTT